>JAWPHD010010366.1:0-94406 GCA_037043455.1 Cyrtodaria siliqua
GTAAAACTACCGGCTAGGATCCTGTGTCAGAAACAAACAGGATCCGGTGCCATTGCAATGCACAAACAACTTAACGCTTCTGGCAATCGGTAGATAGTGTTATGTATTAAATACGTCCAATGGATGTTATGGCTGAACATACATAATTTCAGATATAGCATATGCCAATAGCAGTCTCCGTTTTTGAATTAAACACATTTTTTTTAGAAGTAGACGTAATTTTACGCGTCGGAGTGAAAACAGTGCGCGTTCTTTCACATCTAAAACACTGCTTTTATAACCCGTTCTTCATGAATTCAGACACACAAGCATCTAGTGTTCCGTGGGTGTGATCATTTTTAAAAAGTGTCTTATTGTAAAGAAATATTAAAATTGTTTTAACAGCACATCCAACAGTGTACGTGTTTTTACCCGCCAGGGTCCTTTACATGAGCAACCAGGATCAAGGTAACGCTGTTTTGAGCAGCCAGGGTCCGTTACATCTGTACACCGTGAATATAAACCATTGCTTTTCAACATATTGCTTTTCCAGGTCCGTAGCTTCACTGGGGCACACAGAGGCAGTTGCCTTGGCTGAATTTTGAGAATGTACATACTTTACATAAAAACAATTATATACTAGTATATAACGACCAAGGGGGAAATGCAACACAGTGACAAAATCCAGGGTGGAGAGGGAAGCTAATGCCACCGGATACCAACATAAGCAATATGCCTCGGTTTCAGTACGGTTACGGACCTGTTTTCATCTAAAATGACTTTAAAAATCAATGAACTTGATTAAAGAAAAATAAAGATTTAAATAAGTAAACTTACGAAAGGTTAATTACTAGTATTTGAACTTAATAGTTATACTTAAACTTTCGGTTTTTAGTTAACACTTACCCTGTCATACAGACGGAAGCTGACATCTTTCATATTTTCTTTGATTTTGAAATCTGATCAAAAAACTGATCAATCAGAATTTTAATGTTTAAATTGCCGATTCCGATTCATACATGTTGTATTGCATTTTTTTTGTTTCGTGAAAACATCAATATTGGGACCCACCCCGAAACATTGGGGTGTGGGGTCCTCCTGCTCTTACGCCTATGTTTATGAATATATAGAAACTCTCCCATTCTCTCTCTCTCTCTTTCTCAATTCCTTCCACCCCTCCTTCCTCCCCCCCCCCCCTCTCTCTCCCTTTTTCTCACTCTTTTCCCTCCCCCCTCCCTCCCACTCGCTTTCTTTTTTTCTATGTCTTTCTCTGTGTGTGTGTGTGTGTGTGTATCTCTCTTTCTCTCTCTTCTTCTCTTTCCTTCTCCCTCTTTTTGACTCTCTATGTCTATGTGTGTCTCTCTGTGTCTCTCTATCCATTTTATTTTCAATTTCAAAATTTCAATTCATGCATAAATTAAGAGGAATTTATTTAAAATATGTTGATTTATAATCTTCTAATATGTGGAAACCATGCATGCATAACTTCACATAATAAATACTATATCTCCATCTTTACCATTAGTTATGAGCCTCTAGCAATATTCCAATTCTGATAAACAATGACTCCCTTGTGTTTTGTGTCAATATACAGTACACACACACACACACACACACACATAAAAATGGAGGATTATTTGTAAATAGGCAGCGGGATAGTTGGAAAGGGTCTTTGTTAAAAGGCCGCAACGTTTAATTATAGGTATTGTTTTGGATTATATATAAATATGGACTTATAAAGTTGTTTGAGTAAGTACATGTTAAGCTTCATTTTCAATTTCTAATGACTTGTATTTCCAATTAGATCTTCTACTGAAGATTGGTCTCATCAGTTCGGTGGTAAAATGCCGTCTGCTAACATCCGCTTTTATACCCGTTATAAGACCAGTGGTCGATTCACAAAGTACCCGAAGCGTCTCATACAGTACCGCCTTATCACATTAATATTCAGTGAATTTAGGTAGTGCGCATGTTGTATATATGAACCCACACGTATACAGTAATCACTTAGTACAACATGCGTAGTAACCGTTAGATTTGTTCAGTTCTAGTGTGCCTTTTATCGGGATTGTGTAGCTTTAAGCGATATTTTACCTTAAATATAGATATAAAAATCGAACAGGAAAAGTCACAACGATTGAGCTTGAGATTCCAATAAACCAGTAAGTAACAACAGTACTGATTTGTAGTCGGGCGACTTTTTACGGCCGCCACACAGCACTAAACAAACGCTAGTGTGAATGTCTATACATACTGAAAAGGGGATCCCTTGAAAGCAAGAAACATAAACAAGTGATAAAAGTAGCAGACTCGGTTTTATTGAGTCTGTTCATGAGAGGTAATGTAGTTTGAAACACCTCTCACGCCTCCTCGCACCGGCTTAATCGATATTCTACTTTAAAGCCACACAAATTGGGCTTGATGATCCCAAAGGACCAGTAAATAATAAATACTGAAACGGTGATCCCTTAGAAGCAACAAACACAAACAAAAGAGAAAAGTAGCAGACTGGGTTTTATTGAGTTGGTTCATGAGAAGTAATTAAGATGTAACTCCTCTCTTGCCTCCTAGCACCGGCTTAAACGATATTCTACTTTAAAGTAACACAGAATGGGCCCGATCATCCCAAAGGACCAGTAAATAATAACACTACTGATTTGTAGTCAGGCCGACTTTTTACGGCCGCCACACAGCACTAAACAAACGATAGTGTGAATGTCAATAAATACTGAAAAGGTGATCCCTTGGAAGCAACACACACAAACAAGAGAGAAAAGTAGCATACTTGGTTTTATTGAGTCTGTTCAGGAGAGGTTATTACAATACGCAACATCTCTCACGCCTCCTAGCACCGGCTTAAGCTTTTTACGGCCGCCACGCTGCACTAAACAAACGCTCATGTGAATGTTAACCCTTTTATGTTGCTTCTAATAATCCTTGTAGGTTTTGAATTTGTGAATTTGTTTGAATGTGTCATATGAATGCAACAATTCCTGTTCGACATTTGTATCTGCTTTTGTTCACATATTTTGTTCTTTCAATGTACTTAATTCAGATATTTTACAGATGTACCAGCTGATGTGTTAGACGAGATTCCAAGTGATGAGCAGTGTGTTATCGCGGGTGAGTTTATGGACGTTAACGCCTACGCTTACGTATTTCTCGTTCTTGAACTTGGTATAGAGTATCAAGAAATCGAACAGGTGTTCAAGAAGAAGATGTCAAAAGCTGACACCATCCGCAAGTTGTTGGAAGCATGGAAGCACAAGTTTAGCAGTCAAGCGACAAATAGGGTACTGCTGGACACTATTAAAATGTTGGACAAAGATATCGATATCTCCGAACTTGTGCTAAAGCTTCAGGAGGATTGGCTCGACCGGATTCGATACTTCTTTTAAATTCCATTAAATCAATACTGAAAAGGGGATCTTTTATCTATAGATATATATTCTATATTATCAAATAACTCGGTAATATTATTAACATTGTAGTACCTTTCACGCATAAGATCAAATTCTACACATTCCAACAAAATGTGTTTGACCGTTAACGGTGCAAAGCAGGGTATACATTCTGGTAATTGCTCACCTTGTAATAATTATGAATGAGTATAACGTGTATGCCCTATCCTGCACCGGGCTAGGACAACTACCTCTCGACGAATGGGTCTACTAGAAGAACGCCATTCTACCAGTAACGGTTTAATTGAATAGAGTTTATGTTTAACTGACAAATCCCAAGCGGTTTGCCAAGAGTTACGAATCAATGTGTTAATACAACTTTTAAAATCAGTATAAGGTAATTTAGCATTAGATATATGTAAACCTAATGCTGTTTTAGCAGCAATATCAGCTCTATCATTACCACGTATTCCTACATGGCTTGGAAGCCAGCAGAAAATAATAACATTATCAATTATAAGAGAATTGTACTTTTCTAAAAGTTGAAGCACAACTGGGTTATCATGTTTCATATTATCCAGTGCTTGAAGAGATGAAAGGGAATAAGAAAAGATTACAAAATGGTCATCATCAGATTTCAGAATATAATATAAGGTTCAATTGCCTTAAGTTCAGCGGAAAAAATAGAGGCCTTGTCAGCTGCTGCAGCTACCTTATCTCCATCCTTAGAACCATCTGTGTATATATATTGAAAGTTACAGTATTTCGATTTAATTTCATTAAATATTCTTTAAAAGACAGTAGGGTCTGTACTGGATTTGTTACTATTACAAAGATCAAAAATAATTGTTGATGTTTCCAAAGTCCACGGTGGAATTTGTGGTACTTTGTACTTGGCAATCAAATTTAGCTCGATTTCAGTGTTTCTTAATTTTGGTTTAATACGAAGACGAAATGGTCGAATGGCCTTCGGTTTTCGATCAAAAAGAGGTTCATAACTAGGATTAAAAACATTATCGAAAGTTGGGTTTGAAGCGTTAGATTTTAATTGAATGGCATATTGAAGGGCTAATTTGTCCCGTCTATGAGACAGTGATGGTTGATTAGCTTCAACATATAGACTTTCGGCTGGTGATGTACGAAAGGCACCTAAGGCGAGTCGTAATCCTTGATTATGTATAGAATCGAGCATCGGCGAGTCGATCCATATACTATTGAGCCGTAGTCCAGTTTGGATCTGATAAGAGATCTATAAAGTTGTAAATGGAAATTACGATCTGCTCCCCAATTAGTGTTTGCCACCACTTTAAGTACATTAAGAGCTTTAAGGCACTTGGCCTTCAAGTATTTAAGGTGTGGTATAAACGATAATTTACGGTCGAAAATAAGACCAGGGAATTTTGTTTCATCCACTACTGGTATTGGTGACCAATCCAGTGTTAGATGAGGGTCTTCATGATGTTTACGTATTGACAAAAGTGCATACAATTAGTTTAAGATTTAGAAAATTTCAAACCATATTCATCCGACCAGCTCTGAAGTTTATTCAGACATTGTTGCAGTTGTTTCTCAATAGTGTTCATGTTTTTTTCACGATAACATATAATAAAGTCGTCAACATATAGAGAGCAATCCACACCAGGATTTAATGAATGGTGTTTTACGGCACGTCGACACATAAATAGGTCATATTGTGCGCAAAAACTGATGGATGATGATGAAATGAAGGATTAGTTAAAAAATAATGTAAATATAAAGATATAACTATTTACAAGTAAGAGATGATATGGTAGTAATATAAACTATATATGTGAATCAACAAATGCCCGAAAACGGGTATATAAAGAAGTAAATATATACAAGAACATATTATAATGATTTATATATTCTGACTTCCTTCAGGAAACCTAAAACTAGACTAAAATCTATAGTATTAAATAACTCGGTCATAGTATTAACATTGTAGTACCTTTGACGCATAGGATCACAGTCTACACATTCCAGCAATACGTGATTGACTGTTAACGGTGCAAAGCAGGGTATACATTCTGGTATAGCGAACAATCCACACCTGGATTGATGCATTTTACTATGCTGTTAATTTTTATATTAAAAAGGGTGACAGAGAGTATGCTGCCCTGTGACACACCCATCTCCTGTTCATGAATGTCAGAGAGGGGTGAACCCATTTGGACACGAAACTGTCTATCATCTAAGAAATTCTCTATAAAAAATGGTAATCGGCCTCTAAGACCAAAGTCATCAATCAAGAGCATTCATGATACCGTGCTTCCATGCAGTATCATAAGCTTTCTCCAAGTCAAAAAATACAGCGACTAAATGTTCTTTCTTTACGAAAGTTTCCCTAATAATTGATTCAAATCGAATGCGATTGTCTGTTGTGCCTCGTTGGCGCCGGAATCCACTTTGATACTTGTTATCAGCTTGTTGGATTCAAGGTACCAAACGAGTCTCTCATTAATCATTCGTTCCATGGTTTTACATATACAACTCGTTAAAGCAATAGGGCGATCGTTTATTGGGTCCGTATGATCCTTTCCAGGTTTGGGGACTGGAATAACGATTGCTTCCCGTCAAGAATCGGTGAAGTTTCCGGTCACCCAGACCTTATTAAATATATAAAGAAGTGTAGAGAGACAGGTTTCACGTAAATGTTTTAATAATTGATAATGGATATCACGAGGACCAGCTGATGTATCATGAGCCTTTTTAAGGGATTCTCGAAGTTCTTTGAGAGTGAACAGTTTATTGTATTTCTCCAAATTTTTCGACTTGAAATTCAGCTTCTTCTGTTCTTTTAGTTTCTTATTTTTTAGAAAATTTGGCTGACAATTTTCAGAAGAAGAGTTTTTAGAAAAAGTTTCTGCCAAAGTGTTTGTAATATCTTTGACAGATGTAATATCTTCATTATCAGTTTGAAGATGATTTACACAACTAGAATTACCTTTACCGTTTATTGTCCGAACCATGTCCCACGTCTTCTTAAGAGATGAGCGAGAGTTCAGCCTAGAGACATAAGATCTCCAGGAGTTCCTATTGCTATCCTTAATAGCACGACGGGCTTTCGCACGAAAAATTAACTCTAAAATTATCTAAATTATTTTGAGTTGGCCGCAAGTTAAAAGCATTCAATGCAGCTTTACGATCTCTGACTGCCTTTTTGCAGTCATCATCGTACCATTGTTTATGTGGGCGTTTTGGATTTGGCGAGGTTTTGGAATAGTTTGATCAGCTATATCATGAAGGGTTTTTTGTAAAAAAATCAGTTGACCCCATATTGACACGGAGTCTGATCACGTCAGGCATTTTCTAAAACTACTATAAATTAATAAAAGTATTGATTTCATTGACATGCCTAGTATTTTTCGAGATACTCAAGTCGTTGATTCTATCCTTAAATATTTAAATATTCCGAAAGACCTGTAATTTGTTATAAGTATAAAAAGCCTGTTAGAAATATTATTTTCAACTACAACAAAATAGTTTCTGACCTTGATATAGAACCTAATACTCCTAAGGAATGTGAATGCAACACATCAAAATTTTGCTATGCTCCAGCAGGTAATGTCATCAGCGGTAATTTTGATATTGTTGATAAACGTATTCGGCATTTGTTTTCGAAAGGTCCTAAATATAGGTTACCTTCAACTATTGATTTTAATGCCTGTCGTGCCCAGATCGCCCACTCCATTGAAGATTTTAATATTAAATAGTGTCGTAAGTCAATTCTTAAAATTATAGATACACGTATTAACTTTTATAATGCTAACCCCTCTTTACTTCCTGCGAGACCTAGGTTTTCCTTTTGTAATTTAAAATCGGGAATTCAGGAATTTCATAATAAATTTGTTTTAGTTCCTGCAGATAAAAGCAGCTAATAATGTAATTATTGTTTGACGCCTACATTACGTCAATGTTGTATCTCTGGAACTCGGCAGCACTAATTGGTATACTCCAGTTAATTCTACTGAGGATGATGTTGTTTCCGCACATAATACTCGGTGCACTACTTTCAAGGCTGGTGTAAACGATAAGCAAAATAAACTGCCTACCATATACTGGATTCCTAAATTACATAAAAATCCGTATAAGGCTCGCTTTATTTTTGAATTCTATTGCCTGCACCACAACAAACATCTCCAAACTTTTAACTTCTTGTATTACTGCCGTTAAAGATCACGTTAAACTATACTGTGATAAAACCTATGAAAACTCTGGGATTAATTTATTTTGGTCTATAAAAAATTCAGGAGACGTTCTTGATAAATGATATATTGGGTCATATAGAAACCACAGCGTCCGAACGTAGGTGGCATCGTAGGTCCGTAGTTTTCAATAAAGGTCAAGTTTCATCAATAAGTACTTATGTAGTAGTGGCCTACGTTGCCACTGACCGTTTCAAGGCGGTATCCCTATTGTCAACCCTTTTGTGTTTGTGATGTCGTTTGTATTTATTATTACTTTTGCCTTCTTGTTTGTCTGTTTACGTGTTTGTTTCTGTGTTTTGTGGTTGACTGTCCTCCTTGAATGCTACTTTTCTTCCTAGTCCGATCTTTTTATATTTCCTTTAAAAACACCTCTCGGTATCTGGATGATATATTGAACATTGACAACCCTTTCGTTCCAACTATGGTTAATATTATATACCCTAAAGAACTTCAACTTAACAAAGCTAATATTTCTGATACTAGCGCTTCTTTTCTCGATTTATATCTCTCCATTGAAAATGGTGAAATAATTAGCAAAATCTATGACAAGGGAGATAATTTTAATTTTGATATTGTTAACTATCCCCATTTAGATGGGATGTTCCCCGAGCAACTTCTTATGGGGTCTATGTTTATCAACTTATTCGTTTTACTAGAGCTTGTACTCGAGTTGAGGACTTTAGTATTCGTAATCTTTGCATTACTAAAAAGCTGCTACATCAGGGCGTTACCATAAACTGCGTAAAACCTTTGCACAATTTTATTATCGTAACCCTGATCTTCTTTCCAAATATAAAAATAATTTAAGAACTCTTCTGCGACAATGACTATCACAACCTGACTTCTATGGTGATGTGATTTATAAACTTCATACGATCCTTGAGCACCATCATGTTCATGCTATTTTTGTTAAACTTGTTAAACGGTTTACCAAAAGAGGTTATGACCTTATCATTTTGTAACGCACTGCATGCTTGGTGGTGTACCCATTTACAGTTCGCAACTATGCATTCCCCTTTAATTGTGCGATGACCGGACAGGTTATGGACCCTATGATGACGTCTACCTAAAGCCCAAAAGGACGGTGACGTTTGATGTTTGTCTACGATCTTGTCTTGTCGTGCCCTCAATGGTTTGTTTTCTTTTCTCGTTTTGCTCTGGCTTCTGCCAAGTCACTGAGTACCTTTTTTTATGGCTTTCAAGGCTATTGTTTTTTTGTATTTATATATACACGAGCATCTTTGTATTTTACTTATATTGCCTATTAATGCTGCCTTGTTGGTTAGAAAATAGTTCCTGGCGGGAATGTCTTTATTTATTCTGTCCCGTTTTATTGGGATGACAGTCGGGTAAGTATGAGGTTTGGTGCATCCTAGAACCTGGTTTAAACCCCCATCGGCCTTTTTTAGCCACTACCCGTTCCAAGACGGTAGCCTTATTGTCAACACTTTTGTGTTTATGATGTCTAATTTGGCATTTTGTTCATCTTTAAAGTTGTGTTTGTGGTTAACTGTCGTCCTTGAATGCTATTTTTCCTGTTCGATTTTTATATCCATATTAAGCGGTATTCTACTTTAAAGCCACACAGATTGGGCTTGATGATCCCAAAGGACCAGTTAGAAATAACATTACTGATTTGTAGTCGGGGAGACTTTGTTTAGATATTGTTTATTGTTTTCCTGCCCCCCCCCCCCCCCCCCCCCCCCCCCCCCCTCCCCCCCCCACCCGATTTTTTAAATAGTAGCCGTCCATCCGTCTAGCTTTCTTGTCCCCTCCAATTCCTCTTATATGGTGCATCCGCATTTCGTGAAACGTAGTAGGAAGTATCAGTATGAC
The DNA here is from genome assembly GCA_037043455.1 of Cyrtodaria siliqua. NCBI lineage: Eukaryota > Metazoa > Mollusca > Bivalvia > Adapedonta > Hiatellidae > Cyrtodaria > Cyrtodaria siliqua. The sequence goes on from JAWPHD010010366.1 coordinate 9,446, forward strand.
GTGTAGAACTGCATATTATCAGGCTGTTGTCCCTTTATTCAGGGGAGCATCCATCGGTTCTACCGATTTCTTGTAAACCTTTTGTCGGAATATTAAGTGACACACATTAATATCCAATACATATACTTACAAACTACCGCCTCAAACTAAAACACTATTTAATGAATTGAATGGTTTCAGGAGTATATTCAAAACATTTACAGTATAATATCACAACTTTTAGATAGCTTAAATAAAAATATATTACATGAACTACATTCCACCTTGATCTAATTTTAATAGAATTAATTCATACAAGATAAAAACCAACATTTTAACCGGTTCTATGTAATTATACTGAAAGGCGACATTTTTGAAGATTGCAAGAATAGACATACGGCAGAATAGACATAGAGGAACAGAAATATGAAAAAAATAAATCTATATATGATGAGCACACTGTGCCAAAAATGATGGACTCATGATTTGATTCCATCAAAATAGATATTTCATTGTGTAAATAAACATCTGTATAATATATTCTTGACAAAAAATAAGAAAAACGGTCCTATAGAAACCACAGCATTTAAACGCAGTGGCACCGTAGTTCCACACTGCACCATAAACCGAAATATGAGCATATTGAAAGGGGCAATGAAAAGGACAATACGTAACATAAAGATTGGTGAAGACAGGGTTACCGACTTGGAACGGTCAGTAGGCAACAAGGCCTACAGATTAGCTTAAATTGATTGTATTACAAAGTTTCAGACATTCCTCATTCACATCATCTTTATACAAATAATTCGATGAATAATTATAAATAGGTAGGGACTTCAGAATGATGTTAATCTTCTATACTGGCTTAGAGTCATACTCTTAGTTTATGTTGGTATTGAATACTCTTACGCCTGCTGCTTACTCATTAAGATATTTTTATTTTCAAGCAGTAGGATCGTCTGTTAATGAAAATCAACTCGTTATGACATTAATGAAATAAAGGCGCTATACAACAAACTTTGAACTGTCAATTTCTTTTCGGTATTAGAATCAAGTGTGAAAAACATAGTGGATACTTTTTATGTCAAGACTGGCGTGAGGTTAACATATGGCCATCTCAGGATTTGGTTCGCCATTTCAGTCCATCTGATTTTAAACTGAAATTCCCTAAAACAAGAACTATTATTGATGAGACAGAGTGGCCCGTTAAAACGCCGAAAGCACAGAGAGCATATTCCACATATAAAAAACAGGAAAACCATAAACATTCTTGTTGGCTCTACACCTGGAGGATTGATCAGCTATGTTTTGCAAACTTACGGTTTATCAACAAACGTTCAAGATTTGTTTGCAATCGTCAATGTTTCAATAAACATTTCAACCTTTTTCAAAAAGAAGAATCGTATGAAGATTTCAATTTATAATTTACAATTATATTTTTTAAATTGATATGTTTATACCAGTTTTGATTTAAAGTAACAAAAACACATGATTAATATCTTTACTCTTTTTTCAGACATTATATCAACATTTTAACAATACACACAATATATTTTATCATTGTCTTACGATTGGCATAACTTCAACTGTATTTTAATAAGCGTCCACCGATAAAGCATGTCTTAATTGGAAAAACCCAAAACCTATTTTTATACTTCCCATGACGTCACAATCGTCTGATAGTAAAAATTGTTCACCGGTGGACAGTAAAAATTGCTTCACGCTAATGGTATGGGCAATTTATAGAGGAGTGTAAACGTGAGGTATAATAATATAAAATGTTTCACGCCAGAGTAGTGGCGTTTTATTATGGAGCGTTAACGTGAGGTGTAATAATATAAAATGTTTCACGCCAGAGTAGTGGCGTTTTATAATGGAGCGTTAACGTGAGGTATAATAATATGAAATGTTTCACGCCAGTGTAGTGGCGTTTTAATATGGAGCGTTAACGTGAGGTATAATAATATAAAATGTTTCACGCCTGAGTAGTGGCGTTTTATAATGGAGCGTTAACGTGAGGTGTAATAATGTTTAATACATCGCTATATAATAAAAATTCATATAAATTGTCATAGTAAAAGTCACTTATAATACACATTCTGTTTTTTTCTGTAACTTTGACATTGTACATTATTATTTATTTTTTTACGTCATTTTCAGCACATTTTAGGCTATATATGACATCTGTTTTTTGGTTGTGAATGCAGACCACCCACATTTTCTTGGGTAGAACCAGTACTTAATACCTCCATCCATCCATAAGACCCAATAATTTTTCACAAATCGAGCTCCCAGTGGGATTCGAACTTGCAGCGGTGAGGCCAGACCATTTTTAAACGCGGTCAAGATCAAATAGTCTTAGATGAGATCTTCCTTTAATTAAAGTATAAGAACCTTATCATGTATCTTGCGTGTGGTAAAGTCATGATAAATTATCATAATACACCGCGTAATAAATGTAATAAATATTCAAACGATATTCTCCGTTCCAGCCAGTGTGCATCATATTTGCCGCGTTGATGACATTCGTGCCTATTTAATATTGCATGTATTAAATCGTTGGATAAAATTGATACGATGCTCGGCACAGCTTCACATCATATACTTTTATCTAGAACTCGTTTTAATAAATTCAACATTAAAAAGGCACTCATGTAAGATCCTTTATTTATTGGTGTGTTTAGAAACAGCTTAAACATACATTGTTCTGATGTCAGAAAGAAACAGTTTTTGATTTCAACAAGATTTTTTCACTAAGAGTTATAATAAGCTTTTTAAGCAAAACCGATTTAAAGTGGCTGTCAAAGAAGTGTTTTAACTGACAAACCATATTTGAAATGAGTCATTTCTATAAATATCAATGTATTTGATGTTGTTAACCAATCTTCATGCAAAGTTATCGTTCCTTGCACTCACATAATATCTCTGCTAACTACTAAATTACAAGATTTTGGTAAAACCTGTTAAATTGGAATATGTTTGCCTGAAACTTATTTAGTTCTTGTGTAAATATAATTTTCAGAATATCTGCAAATTAAATGTTGCAAGATTTGAAATAATGCATGAAAACAATTTAGTTTTAATCAGGACTATTTTACTACAAAAATAATACGTACTTAGGTCTCCTCAATCGAAACGCATATGTTAACATTTCAAACCGAAGCTCGATAGCAGAAAATTACTAAAAGAAATTAACTCATAGAAATAAAAATTGAAATTATTTAATATAGGTCTATATTTTATCTTTGCAGATCACGCAAAAGGATTTATTATAAACATCGTCATAATTTTGAATAATCACGTGACCTAACCGTTAGCCCTACTTCCATTGACGTTGACAGAGTTAAATGAGGAACGAGTGTACTCTGGGTAGAGATTGGTTGTTAACCTTCAAATCGCATCCTGCACATATAACTAAGGTCCAATCAGTTGCAGGCGTTGACTGACTGACTGAATGTTATATAATCGCATACATTTGACATATCTATACAACATTCCGCGGTGGTCAAGAGGTTAACATAGCTGCCCTAAGTGCACGTTTTGATTTCAATGCACGATACCAAGGGTTCGATTCCGGTGCAAGCGAAAAAATATTACTTGCCTTATTGTTTAGCTCACCTGAGCACAAGGGAGAGCTATTGTGACCACTCTTCCTCTTCTGTCGTCAACATTTAGCTTGTTTACATGATAGAGGCCACACTACTTGAGCAATCTTAACTAAACTTACACATATTGTATATGACCATATTATCTCGGATAACACCAAAGTTGTGGTCCCTGAATTAGCAAACAAATGCAGTTTTCATCTTGTTTACAGGATAGAGTCCATATTTCTTAAGCAATCTTAACCAAACTTGCACAGATTGTATAGGACTACAAGATCTCGTAAGAGTTTGATAACGGGCAAGATCAGAACCAGTAACACCAGAGTTATGGCCCCTGAATTAGCAAAAAATGCAGTTTTACATATTGTTAACACGATAGAGTCCACATGTCTTGCCACCCTAGATTGGTTTTCTCTTTAGCTGCAACTACTATGGTTGTTCAGTACGAGTCTGGATACATCCTGAGATGTTTATTATTTTGTATGTGTATCTTTTGTTCGTTTCTCTGGATGTGGACTTTATTGTTAGAGAATTCCTTTTGATGGGATGTAGATTTGTTTACACTGTCTTGTCTATTTGGGCGCTGAAGACAGGATAATAGCGAGGATTGTGCGCATATAAAATCGATTCAAGCTAACCAGTAGGCCTTATTGCCTACTGACCGTTCCAAGTCGGTAACCCTGTCTTCACCACCCTTTCTGTTGTTTTTTGTCTCTTTCATTGTAGTTTCTAGTCCTTGTTTGCAGTACAATGCGGACCTATGATGCCATAGCGTTCGGACGCTGTGGTTTCTATAGGACCCTATATATCATTTTGAGCAATCTTAATAAAACTTGCACAGATTGTATAAGACCATAAGATCTCGGAAGAGTTCGATAATGGGCAAGATCGATTTATGGCACCTGAATTAGCAAAAAATGCAGTTTTACATATTGTTAACACGATACAGGCCACATTCCTTGAACAATCTTAACCAAAGATACACATGTTTTTTTTATCATTATTATATTAATTATTTAATTATTTTTAATTTTATTTTTATTTTTTTAACTTGAATTTTTAAGAAATAATTTTTATTATTTTTTTAATTATTATTAGTTTTTTTTAAACGCCGTGTTTGATTTGACGAAACATAGCATGATGTCTAGTTGTGCATATTGCGTTTTTCCGGTTCATTGATTTTAGACGGAGTTGCGGTCCCTTGACATTTTTACACTAAATTTCTTGTCGGCCCTACCCCAAAACAATGTCACACAATTTTAACGTTTTATTTTACCCAAGTTAAATCATGAACTGTCCGTTTAAATATATACCAAACTGATCAAAAAGCTCATTTGTAGCTCTGTTGAACTTGTATGTTCTTGTATCTTGCACACTATTTGTTATATTGAACTTCTTCAATTTAAGTTCACCAATAAAACGACTAGAATCGAAAGTCGAGCATCTGCACCAACAAGGATTGCTTGCAGTTTACAATACATTCCACATTTAATAATATTGTCATAATAAAACTGTCGGCAGGCTTCTTCACATAAATGGCACAACTTTGTTTCAACAAAACAAATGCAACGCATTCTGCTTCCTTTACGCCCCTTCAGCATGACAAAGGATTTAGACAGTAAATCTTCTTCGACCAACCTACGCCGCTCTGTACTTTCAGTACTTTGATTTTTATCTAGTACAGTATCGTTCTCACTTTAAACCTGCTTGCATATATTTAAATACAATTTTGAGTGTACAATTGTTTTTCGTTATTCTACCATAGGGTTGAATATAATTATTATTGATGAAATGTCATCAACAGTTAGTAATATGAAGAAACAAATGTCTATATACTGTTCTTGTAACTAACATTAATGATTGAACAATTACAATTTATGAAGACAAACTAACGGGACGCCGCGAGTTTACAAAAATCAAGATTGCCGTATGTCCCTTTAAAAAGTAATGTAAACCGCATTCCGCAGTACTCAGCGTATTATGCTAGTTTATCTTGATATCAGCGTATTAACTAGTTTATCTTGATATCAGCGTATTAACTAGTTTATCTTGATATCAGATATACTATGTTCATGAATGAAATGTAGCGTGTCTATTGAAGTCATATAAAATAGCTTACATTCAGACAAATGAGTAGGATGATAAATTATGATTTTCTTTTACATCACGCAATCAGCTTCCATCATTGACCACCCCCCTCCCCTAAAAAAAAGTTTCTAAAGGTGTTCATGCGATAAAGTATTATTAAACGACCTCAGTTGTATCTGGGTTGTATAACCTTTTGTTAACAAGTACGGTTGTCCTGTTAGTATGTCAAACTATAATATTTGGAGTAAATGACTAATTTGTTTACCACAGTAAAATACCACCAGGTAAACATGTTTACAACAGTAAAATACCACCGGGTAAACATTTGTCTATAGCAGCGTTCAAAAAAAAGAACGCCCGATCAAATGAGTGTGTATGTGTGTGTGTGTGTGTGTGGTGGTGGTGGTGATGGGGTGGGGGTGAGGTGAGGGGAGGGTTCCAGTTAAAAAAATAAAAACTCATTTCAATACTACTAGTATGACAAGAAGTTAAACAGTTTGTTAATGTGTGTAGTTTTGCAGGTACCTGAGATCATCAAGCCTAAACTTTGTTGCTTTACAGTAGAATATGGCTTAAGCCAGTGCTAGGAGGCGTGAGAGGTGTTGTACACTACATTACCTCTCACGAACAGACTCAGTAAACTTTGATCTCTTGTTTGTGTTTGTTGCTTTCAATGGATCGTATTTATTTTATAAGGCTGTTTGTTTTATTTAAGAATCCAGTACACGGTTGGAAGTTTATTTTTACCGACTACCTCAGCCTTGAAAACGTAGCACTGAGATATATGCATGGAAATATCTTCCTCAGTAAATTGAACTGGAGTAGACGAATAAGTGCTCATTCCAGAAATAAAACATTGACCTAAAGTAGGCATCAAACAATAATTACATTATTAGCTGCTTTAGAACAACACAAAATGGTTATGAAATTCTTGGATTCATGAAATCTAATTACAAACTGAAAATCTAAAGCTAGGAGGAAGTAATAGCCTATACATCTTAATATGGGCATATTTGCTTTTAAAAATGAACTTTTTCCAAGTAGAAAGGGAGTTCCGGTCCGCATGCTCTTAACTTGAATTTCGTTTTGTCAAGGTGAAGTAAATCAGCTCAACAAATAAAGCAGAAGATACATATGAACAAAATAAGATTTGATACATATTTAAAACTGAGATAAATGTACTAATTAAAATATTTAATTGAAATAAAAATATAATTATAGTCAACGAATGAACTGAATCAAATATGTAATTTCGAAAATTATAACTGAATGAATTAACTATTGGTTGAATGATGATTGATTGAGCAAGTGACTGAGTGATTGAATTTATGAATGAATGAATGAATGAATGAATGAATGAATGAATGAATGAATGAATGAATGAATGAATGAATGAATGAATGAATGAATGAATGAATGAATGAATGAATGAATGAATGAATGAATGAACGAACGAACGAACGAATGAATGAATGAACGAAATAGAATGAATGAATATTAACACATACATCACATACATGTTGGTATATGCTTTACTAGCCTTTGTGACCTTTTCTGAAAATCTAAGATTACTAAATCATGTGTAAGCTAGAAACTGTTTTAGGTAGGGATAGTCTCGGTCGCTTATTGTTGCGTAATTACATGTTGGAATATAAATCAACAAGTGTCATAATTAGATTAAATGGAATATAAATCAACAAGTGTCATAATTAGATTAAATGTGTTATCGTAATCTTCTTAAGCTGAAATAAACGTTTGTGTTATTTATTTTCTGAATGCCTCTTTGTGACATTGGCCCTTGATAGCCATATGAGGCCCGAGAGCTTTGTGCCTCTATGTGATATTGGCCCGAGATAGCCATAAGGCGTAAAAAAAAAAGTTGTTTGTTTCCACTAACCCGACCGACCCTAATTTTACCCCCCGACCCTAAACTTTTTTTTCCGATTTTGGTACGAAATTTTTTGGGTACGAAAGAAAATGTTTGCGAAACGTAGACGGAACGAAATAAATGAGTACGAAAAACGTATTCATTTGGTTGTCCTCGTTTTTATCGTCAGCAGTCGATCCAATATGGCAGCCTCCACGGATCGGCCAACGTGTATTTTGGCCGTGAATTTGGGCATCTGCCCTCACAATAACAAGCCTATACAAAAAATTTCAGTGTGTCTACTCTCTTGGACATTCTACGAACTATTTCTTTCATATCATCCTCAAGCCATCAACCTTGTGAAGACCCTGGTTTCCACCAACATCAATGGAGAAAATTCTTACGAGGTTTTGTCACATTTCCTTTTTTGTCGATAAATTTAAATCCTTTATAATAGCTGTTAATTGTAAGATAAAAAAGTACAGAAGTAAATATTTATCAAGAAAATTTTGCTCTGAAACACCATGATGTTTGATGGTATTAAAACTGTGTGAAATCAAGTTTTCACTAGTATTTTTAATGGTAAAAAATGATAGCATGCATTTAAATTCATGTTGTCATTTTTTACCATCAAAATACAACAGGCACTTGAAATTCTGTCACAACTGTCAGGTCTCGAAAAATCCACTCGCCCCTCCAGCAGTTTGTGAGTGTTTTTGTCAGTTCCAACGAGTGTAAAACTCCTGCCAACTTGTCGTTACAAATTGCTAAATGAACCCAGTCAACACTGTCAAAAACAAAAGTGGAAAAGGTCACAGTTTCAAAGATATTACAGGGTAATATGCAAATTTATAATGTCAATCTCTGCCAGTTGCACTTGATCGATGGTAGATGCTTCTATTGTTAAATGGAATCGGTCAGGTTTTATAGCGAGTGGATGTTGAGGCCCTGGCATTTGACCTGCAACGCGAGTGGCCTTGAAAATATATTTTGAGACCTGCAACAGTACATGAATGTTTTATTTTCGGTTTTATTCGAGTTGTTTACATTGTAACTAATACATTGTACTAAATGTTATGTACATGTATAGTATGTTTTGTTTAGATACAGTGAGCTGTATACATATTTTACATATAAAATGCTAAATTTCAGATGGAAAACAAACTCACATTGGGCTGTACTGTGCCCATGTTTAACTTAAAGTGGGTGAAGTTTATATGCGAAGATATACAGCACATACACACTGAGGCGACAAACAAGGCTGAGGCGACAAACAAGGCTGTTGATGCCTTTCAAGTACTTATGGCAGGGGGAAAGGTGTACCCTCAGAAGAAAGCACAAAGGTATTTTGTTAATAGGTAATATTTAATATAAATTTCATCATAGGGCAGGAGGGTATTTATAGAAATGACATTTAATAATAATGTCTTGTGAGCAGCAGGTTGCGGGTTCGAGACCCACCACAACCAGGGAATTTTATTTTTTCTTTCATAGTCAGATTCAAGAAATGTTTTGATAAAAAACTTGGAAAGTCGAAATTCTATGTTTTATGTTGAAATTGGTGGCTAATATTTTGGTATTGCTATTTTTATTACATATTTAACCAACAGAAGCCTTTTCATTCTATTCTGAAGGTCTCGAGATACCGGTACTGCATCTTAAAGCTTAAAGTTTGCATTTTCAATGAAATTGTACAATGCTGTAGGTTGATACTATGTATAGCACAAAACTTGCCTTGTCAATGATAAACTGTGTACAATGCTGTAGGTTGATACTATGTGTAGCACAAACATGCCTTGTCAATGATAAACTTTGTACAATGCTGTAGGTTGATACTATGTATAGCACAAAACTTGCCTTGTCAATGATAAACTGTGTACAATGCTGTAGGTTGATACTATGTGTAGCAGAAACATGCCTTGTCAATGATAAACTGTGTACAATGCTGTCGGTTCACATACCTATAGCACAAAATTTGCCTCTTAAATAAAAAAAAAGTTATCGAAAAAAAAAAAGTTATGCCTACCTACCTACCCTATTTTTTTTGGGAATGTTAGCGGAAACAAACAACTTTTTTTTTTTGGCCTAAGGGCCAATGTCAGAAAAAGGCACACCTACCCCAAACCAAAACAATATTATTTTGGATAGATTATAGATCTAAATTGCGTAGATTATAGATCTAAATTGCGCAAAGTAAAAATACTTTTCATCTACTTGTGTTTTTTTTAAATATGTCTCTTTATTTAGATCTATTTTTATTCATTGATTTAAAAGAATAAAATAAACGTATGCCGGTAATATATCTCAATCATAGGATGTGCATTTGAAATCGGCAATTCGGTAACTTGTTCTCAAGCCACCAATTCACCCCCTTAATTAAAATTACACTGAAACGTTTCTGACGTAATCTTTGTAAGAAAATCGTCATAATAATGATGTCGTGTTTTCCAGTGACGTTTTTATTACACGGCATTGACTTTGTCAGTTTTTCTGTTTACGTTTGAGCTTGTAGAAGAATGGAAATTTCAAAAATGGCATGTGGTTTCGCAAATATAATTTAGGATAAAAAGGTAGGAGATTAATTATTATTTCACATGTATATTTACATTTACATTATTGTTTCCCCGTTGACTTTTATTTGAAATGTAATTGAGACCCGAACGGCATGTTTAACCCCAGAGCACTTGCCCCTCACCGCTGTAGGTTCGATCCCTCAGGGGCCTAGGAATCTTTATGTGAGGAAGCTATCCAGCTGGCTTACGGAACGTCGGTGGTTCTACCCAGGTGGCCGCCCGTGCACGAAAATTGCCCGGAGGGGCACCTGGGGTCTTCCTCCACCAATGGAAGCTAGAAAGTCGCCATATGACTTTAGCTGTTGGTGCTACTATACAATCCAATTCAATTCAATTCAAATCGTTTTCGCGCAATCGTTGTGAGCAAAACAGTAGCATGGATCATGCATTTGATCTATATTGAGTATATCCCTGTACTTTCCAAATCTATATTAAGAAATTACGCATCGTAAAACACAAAACAATTACTTAACCATATCCGACAACTGATTACTTGAATAAACGGTTTAACATGTTAAAGGGACTCACGGCAATCTTGCTTTATTTTCACTTAACGTTATTTTAATTAGCGACTTGTCCGATCGGCAACGGACACAAAAAAACTAAATTTATGTTTACGAACAAACAGTTTGATACTTAAATAAATAAACTTGCATAAATGAATTATCAAACATACATCTGAATGCAAATACCCGTTTGTATTCGAATGAATAAATGGTGTTTTACGGCACGCCGACACATAAATAGGTCATATTGTGCGCAAGAACTGCTGAAAGATGAAGAAATGAAGTAGTAATTAACAATTAATGTAAATATATAAAGATAAAACTATTTCCAAATAAGGGATGATATGGCAGTAATATAAACTATATATTTAAGTCAACATGCCGTCAACGGGCATATAAACGAGTAAATATATATAAGAACATATTATAATGATTTATATAGTCTGATTTCTTTCAGGAAATCTAAAACAAGATTAAAATCTATTGTATCGAATAACTCTTTCATAGTATTAACATTGTAGTACCTCTGACGCATAGGATCAAAGTCTAAACATTCCAACAAGATGGTTTTGACCGTTAACGGTGCAAAGCAGGGTAAACATTCTGGTAATTGCTCACCTTTACAATTTATTTTAAATTTCTTTATATTTAATATTAATAATAAATAAAAGGCAATTAGCGACTGCAATGTCACCCACCTCCAAATATGTTATGTAATAGTGATATTGAATCAATCATTTTCTCACCCCACCATAAAATGAACTTAAGTTAGTACCTAAAGTTCTTAAATTCACTAGGTAAAGTAAAGGTTAGCCACTGTTCCACCTCCAAATATGTAATCATATTAATTAATTTAAAAATATTTAGTGTCAATAATAAATTGCGTTTTCCGGTATTTTAAACGAGCTCGATAATTGACGAGGTAATTCCGATGCACACCGAGCTGAATGGAAAAGACCGAACAATGATTCAGCATTCGTTTACATATTTATTACACCAGTTTGTTATGATAAATAAATGTTGTAACGACAAGATTAAATTTAAATCGAAGATAACATTAATCGAATGAATGACATATTGTAGCACGTACATGTTGTTATGACAAGATTAAATTCGAAGATAACATTATTGTTCTTGAACTAGCGGTAAAGGCGTTAATGTTAGAAAAACTAAAAAATATTTCCAAATAAAAATAAAAATCTGCATATTGATTAGAGGGGTAAGGGAAAACAAAACGAAGACACTTTTGTAAACGTTTAGTTTTTTTTTCTGATGCGTGAGCCTATGTTAACAGACATCGAGATTGATTGATGTGTGTAAATGTAAAGGACCTTTTATAGTGATCGAAACATGAAACTGAGGAAAAGTTATCCATTTCTAACAGTATCGGGGTAGATGTGCACAGGTAAGTTTATTATTTATTTACTTTTATTTAAGTGATAAATATCCAACTGTTACAACATATGTCATACTAAACAAGACAATTTAGAAGCACACGGGGACTATTAAGCACACACGATTAAGTACAATTGAGATAATGTTCAACTATTTCTAAAATGGAGGCGTGCTATTATTTGAGATGTAACTATGGCATATATAGCAATGACCCCAATCTCAACACTATAGGCAAAGTTGTTGACTTTAACCAATTCGTGTCACTATTGTCAATTATGTAATATGTTGATGCCAAAGTACCACAGCCATATTTTATATCATATGTACACCGTTCCTAAACCTAGTACTGACGACGAGGTGTATACATACATTTTGTGTAACTTACATATTTTGAGAATACAAACTCTATAGACACAATATAAATGATTTTACCTAGAAAGGCCAAAACCAGAAACTGGAGTGTCGAATTAAGAGTTACCAACTCATCATTTTTGCAGTTACGGGTATTTTTAGAACCCCTGAATAAACCTTTACTTTTAAGCTGCACATATACGTGATTATATGACCTAAACACCTGGATAGAGTTTTGATACACGGTTTGTAGCGTAATTTTGCCGTTATTTGGCAGGTTAGTTTCTTTAATAGATGTTTTCCCGTTTAGTGTTAATATCTGCTTTTATGTGATATCGATCGGTTCAGACATTTAAGTCATCATTGTACTAATACTTTACAGCGAATAAACATTATCACATTTTAAGCATTTGTTAGATAACTAAACGAAATAATCTTTTCAGCAGTTGTAATGATTAACACTGCGTAGTACACGTCTGACTTAATGGACGAGCCGTCTGACTAATGGACAAGCCGTCTGACTTAATGGACAAGCCTCCTGTCTTAATGGACAAGCCTTCTGACTTGATGGACAATCCTTTTGACTTGATGAACAAGCAATCTGACTTAATGGACAAGCCGTCTGACTTAAAGGACAAGCCGTCTGACTTAATGGATAAGTCGTCTGACTTAATGGACACGCTTCAGACGTAATGGACAAGCCGTCTGACTTAATGGACAAGACGTCTGACTTAATGGATAAGTCGTCTGAGTTAATGGACAAGCCTTCTGACTTAATGGACAAGATGTCTGACTTAAAAAGACAAGCCTTCTGACTTAATGGTCAAGCCTTCTGACTTAATTGGACAAACCTTCAGACTTAATGGACAACCGTCTGACTTAATGGACAAGCCGTCTGACTTAAAGGACAAGCCTTCTAACTTAATGGACAAACCGTCTGACTTAATAGACAAGCCGTCTGACGTAATGGACAAGCTTTCTAACTTAATTGTCAAGCCGTCTGACTTAATGGTCAAGCCGTATGACTTAATGGACAAGCCTTCTGACTTAATGGACAGGCCGTCTGACGTAATGGACAAGCCTTCTGACGTAATGAATGAATGAATGGTGTTTTACGGCACGTCGACACATAAATAGGTCATATTGTGCGCAAAAACCGACGAAAGATGAACAAATTAAGTAGTAATTAAAAATTAATGTAAATATAAAGATAAAACTATTAAAAACAAGGGATGATATGGTAGTAATATAAACTATATATGTAAATCAACAAATGCCCGTCAACGGGTATATAAACAAGTAAATATATATAAGAACACATTATAATGATTTATATAGTCTGATTTCTTTTAGGAATGAATGAATGGTGTTTTACGGCACGTCGACACATAAATAGGTCATATTGTGCGCAAAAATTGATGAAAAAATAAGTATTATTTAAAAATTAGTGTAAATATATAAAGATAAAACTATTAAACAAATAAGGGATGATAAGGTGTAATATAAACTATGTATGTAAATCAACAAATGCCCGTCAACGGGCATATAAACAAGTAAATATAGGAAATCTAAAACAGGACTAAAATCTATAGTATCAAATAACTCTTTCATAGTATTAACATTGTAGTACCTTTGACGCATAGGATCAAAGTCTACACATTCCAACAATATGTGTTTGACCGTTAACGGTGCAAAGCAGGGTATACATTCTGGTAATTGCTCAGCTTGTAATAAATATGAATGAGTATAACTTGTATGCCCTATCCTGCACCGGGCTAGGACAACTTCCTCTCGACGAATTGGTCTACTAGAAGAACGCCATTCTCCAAGTAACGGTTTAATTGAATGGAGTTTATTGTTAACTGACAAATCCCAAGCGGCTTGCCAAGAGTTATGAATATATGTGTTAATACAACTTTTAAATCAGTATAAGGTAATTTGGCATTAGATATAAGTAAGCTTTACCAGCACTATCAGCTCTATCATTACCACGTAATCCTACATGGCTTGGAAGCCAGCAGACAATAACAGCATTATCAACTATAAGAGAATTGTATTTTTCTAAAAGCTGAAGCACAACTGGGTTATCATGTTTCATATTACCCAGTGCTTGAAGAGATGAAAGGAAATCAGAAAATATTACAAAATGGTCATCATCAGATTCCTGAATATACTTTCAATTGCCTTAAGTTCATCTGAAAAGATAGAGGCCTTGTCAGACAGGCTGCTCTTTATGCTGTGTTTGTGAACAACAGTTGCTGCAGCTACCTTATTTTCATCTTTAGAACCATCTGTGTATATATGTTGAAAGTTACTGTATTTCGATTTAATTTCATTAAATTTGCTTTGAAAGACCGCAACTGTCCCAAGTGTCGAATTATGCCGTCGGACACGTTGTAAATAGCTCCACAGCCGACTTCCCTGGCGTCTGTAAACAGCGAAAACAACATGTCTGAAATGAACGTAGACTTTCTGCTGAGCGATGCTACAAAGTGTTTACATATCAAAAGGTATTGCTTGACACCTGTTGTCAGACGGACGCAATAATATGGCTTTTTCACATTAAGCGTAGGATTTATTAATGACCGAAGAAATGTCCGTCAAGACAGTATAAATTTTATGTTCCAATTATTGATTGGAGATCCCGTAGTGTGATATTATCTGTCGATAGATGCCGATCGATAAAACGTTCGCTGTTAAAGGCACATGGTATGGTTACAGCAATAAACTTCATTTATAACGTGCTTATCCGAGCTTGTTCAGGTAAAGAACCACTATAAACAGCAAGAAATAATTAATTGGAATGAACAATGCTTTCTAAGTTATGTATGACACAGAATGGATATAATGCGAACATGTGTTTCAGAACCTCAAATAACTCAAACTTAGTTTGTATACATTTCTAAAGTGCCTATATCATAGCTTGTTCAGGGGTAGGACATCCCCCCACCCCTCCCCATTCATATTCATTTTGTCATTTTTTGTTCATGCTCATTAAATGTCTTCATCATGCATTCGCTCACATCACTAAGAGCAGTGGCAATAAAACAATAAACGTGGCTCCAGCGTAAATGGAGTGTCTACAATAGAATTTGCAGCAACACTGCAGTTCAGGGTGAGAAGGTCCTAGGCCCATTCTTCAAATTTTATCTCGATGTACATGGAGGATGAGCCTGGCATGTTCATGCCTGTTAGGCGCCATATAACCTTTCATGTGTTGGTGCGCCTTAAAACCCAACTCAATTCAGGTAATGAACCATTATAAACAGCAAGAAATCATTAATTTTAATGAACATTGCATCCTAAGTTATGTATGACACAGAATGGATATAATGCAAGCATGTGTTTTTGAAATGGTTATTCAATGGCTCCCAAGTGTTCCAACATGGGTACTTTTTGGGAATTATGACTGAGGACTATGCACATGCGACTTCTAAATATCTGTATAAATAATGTTTATGAAAAAATAATTATTTTCATTATATCTAATGTCTTGTTGGCTGGTAGACAGGTTATCAGCTGTCAATCACCAGTGAACAATAAGCAAATGTTTTAAAAACACCAATATGGAAAAAATTAATTTAAATCATGGTATAATATTTTATT
The DNA here is from genome assembly GCA_037043455.1 of Cyrtodaria siliqua. Taxonomy (NCBI): domain Eukaryota; kingdom Metazoa; phylum Mollusca; class Bivalvia; order Adapedonta; family Hiatellidae; genus Cyrtodaria; species Cyrtodaria siliqua. The sequence goes on from JAWPHD010010366.1 coordinate 25,416, forward strand.
TTTTCATTATAGAGATTTATGATCAAATCCTAGTAAACCCCTTTATTTTTACCTACTGAATAATTCGACCTACCGGAAGTTGACCGGGTGTGAAAGTTATGAATGTATTTATGTTTTAATTTATTTTATTTTTATTTTTTTTGTTTTTTTTGTTTTGTGATAAAATGTGTTTTTTCATATATTATACAAACATTTGCAGACTGTATACAATATTCTGGTCTATAATACATTATTTACAGTATAATTTATATTTATGTTGAAATAGTATTTGGTGATAATTGAAAAAATTGAAAATCGGGAAGGGCGGATTTATGATTGGGCATACGATCTTACCGCTTTTTATTTCACGACACAGCGTACCAATTCGCGCCGACGACGACAGTGTCGAATAAACGGAACGTTACGCATGTCTATATCTCTGAGTCTCATGATTTAATGGAAAATATTATTGAAACATCTGATGATATGCAAACTGGTGAACAGACACTATCCCGACCAGAGAAAATTAAAACAAGAGGGCAAAGATGGCCCTATATCGTAATTGTCCATTATCGAACTTCTTCGAAATCTTATGATCATATACAATCTGTGCACGTTTGGTTAAGATTGTCCAAGAAATGTGGCCTCTGTTGTTTACCAACATTGATATAAAGACACTGACAAAGTTTGGTAAAGATCAAAGACAAAATGAAGGTGTAACCTCTGGGGCATGGCCAAATGTGACCCAAGGGCTACATGTAATATAGGAGAGCTGTGTGCCTTGTGGGTTCAGAGAGAGAGAAGAGTTTTTAAGTTTTTTTCCATATACAAGTCTATGTAAAACAGATGACCCCAGTGGCAGAGCCAAATGTGACCCCGGGTCACCGTTTTAATAAACTTGGTAAAGGACCATAAGCGCATAGTAAATGCAAAATATTAAACCTCTGGCTCTTGCAGTTTCAGAGAAGAAGATTTTTTTAATTTTTCCCTATACAAATCTATGTAAAACATGTGACCCCTGGGGTGGGGTCAAATGTAACCCTAGCGTCACCATTTGAACAAACTTGGTAGAGGACTATAAGCTTATAGCAAATGCAAAATATTGAACATCTGGCTCGAGCAGTTTCAGAGAAGAAGATTTTTTAAGTTTTTCCCTATACAAGTCTATGTAAAACTGTGACCACCGGGGCGGGGCCAAATGTGACCCCAGGGTCACCATTTGAACAAACCTGGCAAAGGACTATAATCTTATAGTAAATGCAAAATATTAAACCTCTGGCTCTTGTAGTTTCAGAGAAGAAGATTGTTTTCAGTTTTTCCCTATACAAGCCTATGTAAAACTGTGACCCCCGGGGTGGGGCCAAATGTGACCCCTGGGTCACCATTTGAACAAACTTGGTAGAGGACCATAAGCTTACAGCAAAATATTAAACCTCTGGCTTTTGCAGTTTCAGAGAAGAAGATTTTTTAAGTTTTTCCCTATACATGTCTATGCAAAACATGTGATCCTTGGGGCGGGGTCAAATGTGACCCGTGGGTCACCATTTGAACAAAATTGCTCAAGGACCATATACTTATAGTAAATGCAAAACATTAAACCTCTGGCTCTTGAAGTTTCCGAGAAGAAGATTTTTTATTTTGTTTTCCTATATACGTCTATGTTAAACTGTGACTCCTCGGGGCGGGGACAAATTTGACCCCAGGGTCCCCATTTGAACAAACTTAGTAGAGGACCATAAGCTGATGCTACATGTAATACATGAGAGCTCTGTGCCTTGTGGTTTCAGAGTAGAAGATTTTTAAAAGTTTTTTCCTATATGTCTACATGAAAAACATGCAAAATCTCAATATACAAACTTTGGATCTCCGGGGCACGGCCATTTTTGACCCCGGGGACTTTATTTGAACAAGATTTATAGTCTAGGCGTTGGCGATCATTTTAAAAGAAAAACTGTTGAAATCTGTCCTGCGTTTCTGGAGAAGAAGATTGTTTAAGGTTTCGACCATATATGGCAATGGCGGCCATCTTGGATGTCGCGCTGACCTAATTTTAACAAATCTAAAAAGCATTTATCTAAGGATCATCCATGTAAAGTTTAGTCAAAATTAGCCAAGCGGTTTCTGAGAAGAAGTCGTTTGAAGAAAAGTTAACGACGACGACGACGGACGGACGACGGACGGACGACGGACGCAGAGTGATCCAAATAGATCTACGAACTCTAAAAACACCAGAAAAACTCAAAGACTTTATTCTATACATATAGGTCTGGAATAAACCTAAAATCGGACCCTTGTGGAATTATGGCATCTCTCTTCTAACACAACAAACGATTCTAATGGACACTGATCTTTGACTTGTTTTGAGACATGTCTAGGTTTCATGTGTAAATTACTAGAAAGTGTGAACTGTAATGCCATTCTTAATCAAAGATACGGTAATGATAATAGACTCGAATGACCATTAATTGTACCATTAACTGAATTAGGTGGAGATTAACGATTCCCACGGACATCTTTGAACATTGAACTGTCAGCTGCCACTCACAGACAAAGATAAATGCCTATTAACTGACACCTTTTGAAAAGATCACAGACTGTATGAGCTCTTGAACTTTGGAAAGATTCAGAGAACTTTGACATCTTAAAATGTTACAGTTACCAATGAAATGGATATTTAATATTTTCAAATATATGATATATATTTTGGGGATTGTGTCTAAAAGGACGTATCTTAAATTACGTAGATCTACGAACTCAATGGCCCGTATATTTGATATTATCTTTACTGATATCATGGAGTCGACTGGCATTCTTACGCTTGTAAGCGATTTGTGTGCGTTAGACACACCTGTTATTTTGCCGACTAATGCGTATACACTGTCATCTATGATGACGTTTTCAGTTGTTTTTGCCTTAGAGGCCAAAGCCTTTTCTACTATTTTGGACAGTGAGGCCGTGACTCTTTGAGTGACATTATCTGTTATTTCCCGTATTAAAGGGAGCACATCAGGCTTTTCATGGGAGTCTAGGTGTCCGACTTTAGATTGACAAATAATAATATTTTCTATTCTATATTACCAAAACATAATGAATGATCCTACACATTATCTCTTATTTGCAAAGAAATTCCTTCTGCACAGTAATACGTGCTATCCTAGGTGACGCACCAGGGTTAATTTCAGCATTTTACGCCCGATTCCGTCCTAACTATATGGTGTTTTGAGAATTTAGACATTAAAGAAATGATTCTAACATCATAATCTGATTTTTATAAGTGTTTTATCATGAACTAGAACAATTTTATAATTTAAGATGTTTCTAGAGATGCCCCCTTTAAATTACCAGGTAAAATTGATACTTCCCTTGATTTTGTTTTCTTTGTTGACCTTGTCATCGTCGGGCTATGTTTTCTTTGGGGCCATCTTTTGAAATAGTGAATACAGCGAGAGACACGATGCTTCTGAGTATTAATATATCTCTACGTCGTGTCCGTGCTGAAGACGGCCATCAGTGCATATGTGAATTGAGAATATGAGAATAATTTAGCGATATACGGTCTCGGTAACAAAGCACTTAAAGGGGCACCCAACGATCTTGTCTCTATGTATGACAGGAGACTAAAACATGCTCTACGATAAGGCACTAAACGCCTGTTTATGTGTGGGAACTAAACGCTGCTCTGCACAGAGCACTCATTGCACTGTAATAGGGGGCTTATTGACGCCTCTATTTACGACAGTGTACTTAACACTACTCTACAATAGGGCACTTGACGCCTCTCTGTACGCCTCTGTATGTGAGTGGCATTAATCACCACACTGTAATAGGGCACTTGACGCCTCTATTTATGACAAATTGCTGTACTATAATAGGGCACTTGACCCTCTATTTATGACATAGCATTAATCGCCGCACTGTAATAGGGCACTTGACGCCTCTATTTATGACAAATTGCTGTACTGTAATAAGCCACTTGACGCCTCTATTAATGACAAATTGCTGCACTGTTATTGTATTGCAATAGGGCACATGACGCCTCTATTTATGACAGAGTATTAATCACCGCACTGTAATAGGGCACTTGACGCCTCTATTTTCGACAGCGGGCTAAATGCTGACTAAACACTACTCTGCAATAGGGCACTTGCCGCCTTTATTTATGGGCACTTGACGCCTCTATTTATGACATAGCATTAATCGCCGCACTTTAATAGGGCACTTGACGCCTCTATTTATGACAAATTGCTGTACAGTAATAGGGCACTTGACACCTCGATATATGACAAATTGTTGCACTGTAATAGGGTACTTGACTCCTCTATTTATGACAGAGCATTAATCGCCGCACTGTAATAGGGCACTTGACGCCTCTATTTATGACAAATTGCTGTACCGTAATAGGGCACTTGACGCCTCTATTTATTACAAAATGCTACACTGTAATTTCAATAGGGCACTTGACGCCTATATTTATGACGGAACATTATTCGCCGCGCTGTAATAGGGCACTTGACGCCCCTATTTATGACAAATTGCAGTACTGTTATAGGGCACTTGACGCCTCTATTTATGACGGAGCATTAATGGCCGCACTGTAATAGGACACTTGACGCCTCTATTTATGACAAATTGCTGCACTGTAATAGGGCACTTGACGCCTCTATTTATGACAGGGGACTAGACACTGCTCTGCAATAAGGACTCAATTTATGCCAGGGGACTAGACACTGCTCTGCAATAAGGACTCTCTGTATATGAGTGGGAACTATATGCTGACTAAACATTACTCTGCAATAGGGCACTTAACGCCTCAATTTATGACACACAGGGGACTAAACACTGCTCTGTAAAAGCTTATATTCCAGGATTGTTTAATTTGAAATCCTGTCTCAACAGATTATCTATGCCATTCTTCATGTAAACATCGAGACGCCTTGGGATCGTATGTCCCAATATCATGGCGTTCAATGGCATTTTAACAAAATACTAATATAATTTTAGTGAATAAGATATAGCGTGTACTTGCCTGATATAGACTATTCCGCAAAGCTATAATATCCCTTTAAACTTTTTAGAATTTTCCACACGGAACTGGCGGCTGTAAAACACAGAGCCTGAATAAAATATGTTGCAAATAACCCTGGTGATGCTCGCGAGCAATGATGGGGGCCGCCCCCGCTGTTTTCATAAGCCAATGGTATTCGATTTGTGTTATAGACACTGAAGCGCGTAATTGGTTAATAAACTGGGGGCAGGCCATGCGTACAGAGAACAAACGCTTTGAATAAATGTCCAATAACTTCGCAAATAGATCATTTCGGCTGGTGATGTACGAAAGGCACCTAAGGCGAGTCGTATTCCTTGATTATGTATAGAATCGAGCATCTGCAAGTATGACTTGCGAGTCGATCCATATAATATTGAGCCGTAGTCCAGCTTGGATCTGATAAGAGATCTATAAAGTTGTAATAGTACTTTACGATCTGCTCCCCAAATTGTGTTTGCAACAACTTTACGTAAATTAAGAACTTTAAGGCACTTGGCCTTCAAGTATTTAAGGTGTGGTATAAACGTTAATTTACAGTCGAAAATAAGACCAACAAATTTTGTCTCATCCACTACTGGTATTGGTGACCCATCCAGTGTTAGATGAGGGTCTTCATGATGTTTACGTAGTTGACAAAAGTGCATACAATTAGTTTTAGATTTAGAAAATTTAAAACCATTTTCATCAGACCAGGTCTGAAGTTTATTGAGACATTGTTGTAATTGTCTCTCAATAGTGTTCATGTTTTTGCACGATGACATATAACAAAGTCGTCAGCGAATAGAGAGCAATCCACACCAGGATTGATGCATTTAACTATACTGTTAATTGTTATATTAAAAAGGGTGACAGAGAGTATGCTGCCCTGTGGCACACCCATCTCCGGTTTATGAATGTCAGAGAGGGTTGAACCAATTCGGACACGAAACTGTCTATCATCTAAGAAATTCTCTATAACTATTGGTAATCGGCCTCTAAGACCAAGGTCATCAAGATCATTCATGAAACCGTACTTCCATGCAGTATCATAAGGTTTCTCCAAGTCAAAAAATACAGCGACTAGATGTTCTTTCTTAACGAAAGCTTCCCTAATAAACGATTCAAATCGAATGAGATTGTCTGTTGTGCCTCGTTGGCGCCGGAATCCACTTTGATACTTTGTTTTCAGTTTGTTGGACTCTAGGTACCAAACGAGTCTCTCATTAATCATTCGTTCCATGGTTTTACATATACAACTCGTTAAAGCAATAGGGCGATAATTGATTTGGTCCGTACGATCCTTTCCTGGTTTGGAGACTGGAATAACGATTGCTTCCCGCCAAGAATCGGGGAAGTTTCCGGTCACCTAAACCTTATTAAATATATCAAGAAGTGTAGAGATACAGGTTTCAGGTATATATTTTAATAATTGATAATGGATATCATTAGGACCAGCTGATATATCATGAGCCTTTTTAAGGGATTCTCGAAGTTCTTTGAGAGTGAACAGTTTATTGTATTTCTCTAAATATTTCGACTTGAAATTCAGCTTCTTCTGTTCTTTTAGTTTCTTATTTTTTTAGAAAATTTGGTTGACAATTTTCAGAAAAAAAGTTTCTGCCAAAGTGTTCGTAATATCTTTGACAGATGTAATATCCTCATTATCAGTTTTAAGTGATTTACACAATTAGGATTACCTTCACTGTTTATTTTCCGGACCCTGTCCCACGTCTTCTTAAGAGATGAGCGAGAGTTCAGCCTAGAGACATAATATCTCCAGGATTTCATCTGGCTATCCTTAATAGTACGACGGTCTTTCGCACGAAAAACTCGAAAGGTTTCTAAATTATTTTGAGTTGGCTGCAAGTTAAAAGCATTTAAAGCAGCTTTACGATCGCTGGCGGCCTTTTTGCAGTCATCATCGTACCATGGTTTATGTGGGCGTTTTGGATTTGCCGAGGTTTTTGGAATAGTTTGATCAGCTATATCATGAAGGGTTTTGGTAAAACGAGTAATTGCGTCTTCGACATCCTCGAAAACGGAAGGCTTTAATTGTTCCTCACAAAGAGATTGAAACGTATCCCAATCAGCTTTGCGAAGTTTCCATAATTGCGTTTTTTCGAGAAGTGGAGGGCCGATATTTTTAAGAAATAAGGGGAAGTGGTCACTTCCACATAGGTCGTCACCAACACTCCTCGAAAAATCTGTCAAGAGCGTTGTATCGCATATTGTTAAATCAATGGAAGAATGAGAGCCTGTAGCTGGAAGTATGTGATTTGTTATCATTAAAAAGACACACTTTAATTTTGGCTAAGAAATCCTCAACTTTCTTGCCTTTATCGTTTATATCCTTACAACCCCAAATGTAGTTGTGTGCATTAAAATCGCCCAAGAGTATAAAAGGGTAATTGTGCAACTAGGTGATTTAGATCTTTAAGGTCTAGTGAAGAACTGGGTGGTAAATATAAGGAGCATAGTGTTATAACTCTGTGCATCGTAACACTGACGGCAACAGCTTGCAAACCAGTTCTGTGAGGAATGTTTCTCCTCCAGAAGCGTTATCACCTGTATCACAAATGTAGTTATGCAATGAATATTTTTTAAAAGATATCTTATCACTAGTCTTCAAGAAAGTTTCTTGTAGACAAAATGCAACAGGGTTTATTTAAAAGTAGCTGATTTAATCATAATTGGCTTTTAAACCTCGGCAGTTCCATTAAATGACCTTATTTGATTTTGATGTCACTTAGGCGGAAGTACGGGTTTACGGCCTTTGGGGTTGGCAGACCGTGGAGACTTTGGCAGTTCCAGACGTGCTGGATCATCAACCTCCATCTCCAAGTCTCCAAATCTGTTATGCAGTACAATCGGATCATCAGCTCCTTTTGACTACTTCCCTAACCCGGGTGTTTTCTTTTTTCTTGCTGTCACGTCCGTGGGAGAGTTCGTCGGATTTGACGATCCTTTGGAAGAGTTCGTCGGATTTGGTGGACCATGCTTGCACCAGAGTACGTCGATTTCGAAATAGATTAAGTAGATGCATTAGGTGTAGGAGTTGTTGAGGATAAGGTTGAAGGAGTTTTAGGCTTAGAAGCCACAAAAGGTTTGGGAGCTACAGGGGGCTTATTTAACAGGACCACAGTTTGAGAGACTGAAGATGTTTTAGAGGATTTCTGAACAGATAGTGGAATAGTAGTAAACTTGTCGGAGCCTATTGACCAGGTTACCACGGTCTGCACCTCGATAGACCTGGTAGCTGGTTTCTCAACCCTACTCGCATCGGCATAAGATTTGCCAGATGGAGTGGGCGTAGTAAGACTCTCAACAAGCTTTCTAGCTTCAGGAAAATAAATGTTCTTTTCAATCTGAACTTTCTGTATTTCCCTCTCGTGCTTCCACTTCGGACAATCTTAGAGAAAGCTCCGTGGATCCCCCTGCAGTTAACGCAAGAGGCGGAATTTTTGCAATTGGCGAAGTCGCTATTGTTGTCACAAAATGTCACCGGTAGAGCGTATTGGTCGTACATAGCTCTTGTAAGCTGTTAGTTACACCCTAATCTATTGTTGAGTTTAAACAAATTCACAATATCCATGATATATTCATGTACCACGTAAAAGCGTGCACATTTTAAGTGGCTGCCAGAGAGGCCGTTTCATAAGTTTAGTTTTGTGCTAATGCATGTAAACGTATAGGTCTATCTTCCTTAAACGGCAAAACTGTGTAAGGGGCCTTTTTTGTAGATTTTAATACTGCGAATTTAGCCACGTATGTCACGGACTGAACGGGGAAAATAATGGTTTGGGCGTAACGTTTGCTATAAAACCCATTGTCTTCTAGTTCTTGCCGGGATTGCTTGATAGTTGCTTTGTTTGGAACAGGAGTTGGACGGCAAAATTCACAGGCAATATGTGGTCAGTATTTATATTATTAACTTTTATCGTACATTTGTATTCAGTGGGCGGCGCCATCTTGGTTGGCGGTTACGACATCCGGTTAGCTTTGATGTCTCTCAAACATTAACTTTAGACTATCATATGATTTTGAAGTTACTTTATTGGATGTAATTATTGTAATTGATCATTAATTGTAAAACAATATTAATTTGATAACAGTGGATAATAGGTGCATTAGTTAACGTTGGCGTATAACTCATTGATTGTAATACACGATTGTTAACATTAGTTAACAATGAGATGAGTGACTAGTATAAATGTTCGACGCGTATGCATAGCGTTGTATAATGTGGGCATTAGTTGACATACATGTATGCATGCATAACTCAGTGAGTGTGAAATACGAGTGATTTGATAACGTTGTTTATTACATGTATTAGGGGCATTGATTAACAGCGACGTACATGGCATATACATGGCGTTGTAGAATATGTATACATTGCTACTCATCCTTAGTACAGCTTACATATATTTATTGAATAATGATTTGTTTGGGTAATGATAATTATGCAAGAGTGTTTTGTTTGTCAACCGACATCTAAAACGTATGTATAATTACAGCCTAAGCAATCCAGGGTTGGATATAAGCCATCCAGTGTTGGATATAAGCCATCCAGTGTTGGATATAAGCCATCCAGGGATGGATATAAGCCTTCCGGAGTGGAGCTAAGCATCCACGTATAACGTAAAGAGCGGTGGAGACGGTCCCCGTACCTGCGCAGCATGGCAGGTTCTAGTAGCGACAACCCCCGGGACACAAGGTGGGCCCGTTATCAGTCCTCACTGGAGGAACATCATCCACAACCTCAGTGGAGGTTAATCAATCATCTTACATATCGCGTCATCAACCATTATAGAAGGCATTTGATGACAATCACCCATAGGATTCGCGCATCATCATCTTCATGAGCTATCGCGCATCACAGTTATCGCGCTAGATCATAGATCAACATTGTTATAACTTTAACAACACTTTAGTGTCGTATATAATCAGTCGACACATTCAGTATTTGTTACAATACTAAGAACGTCTTCAACGTTCATGGGAACATTCTTTTCATAGTTCATCGGTGTATTCGCTATTTTTTTTTTGATAATTGTATATATATTTAACATATTTTAAAAGTTGCATTAAACTTATGTAAATGCATTCACCGTCATTGATTCTTTCGTGAGGTAGCCCCAACCACTAGGGTCATCCTGTGACAACTGGTGTCAGAAGTGGGATTTTGGGCAACTACGGAGGGAAAGAATCAATAAGTGATATTTATTATGATATACTAAATATCTACGTATTATTTTAGAATTGGGTACCACCCTCTGATCCATCAAGGCGACTGTAGACGATCACGGCCACACCTGGGAAGACAAGTCAAGACACGACATGGGTAGGGTGAGTCCAAACTGTTGCTGTGTATGTTCTTTTCTTGGCGCGAGGTCGCAGTGGTCTACACGATTGGGTCTGAGGCATTTTTTGCTCCATACTTTGGGTGTTTGTTTTTACCTCCCTTGATATACCAATAGTATCCAATTAGTTTTGGCGAACAAGACGTTCTACTCATGTTGTGACACTCGAGTATACTTATATTGATGGGAGAAGTAAATATACATGTACATGCTATACACATTTCTATGATTGTTTAAGGTTTATGTCCAATATCAAATATAGATATTTTATGTAGTGTGTATGTTTTGTGGAAGCTAGATACTATCTATACATAACCGTTAGTAGTTAGCGCTAGTACAACTGTGTATGTACCTTGTCCTATGATGATGCCCAGGTATTTACTGAGGACACAATGACTTACCATTGGTAGTTAGTAGAGTAGAATTATTAGTGACTTGTGTATTGTAGTTATTGTAGTGAGTATTCCACAATGTCTATAACCATGACGTCCATAAAGAAACTTACGGATATGGGTAAGGAGTTAGGGTATACTGGAGAGGAGCTTAGAACCTTTGTTACAGACGAACAGGGTAGGGAAAGGGAATTTAGACTTAAGGAAAGAGAATTAGCAAAGCAGGAAAGAGATTAAGAAAGTAGATTAGCTAAAGAGAAGCTAGATGCTGAGAAAGATAGGTTAGAATTCGAAATTAGATTAGCTAAAGAGAAGATAGAATTAAAAGTAGATTAGCCACAGAGAAGCTAGAATTCGAAAGTAGATTAGCTACAGAGAAGCTATAATTAGAAGGTAGGTTAGCTAAAGAGAAGCGAGATGATGATAAAGAGAAGCGAGAAGATGAAAGTAGAATAGTAAGGGAGAAGCAAGAGTTAGAACATGAGAGGTTCGAAACAGATGGTAGACTAGCTAAGGCTAAGATACAGATGGAGATGTAGAAATCAGAGTTTGATCATAAGTTAGCTTTAGAGTTGGAAGCAGCTAAGACAGATAAAAAGGACAGTAAAACAGTAGGGAAAGATGGGTATTCTGGGAAGGTTAAAGGTCCGAAGTTATCATACTTTGATGCTGACAAAGATAACATGGACAGTTACTTGTTACGGTTTGAACGTTATGCTGAGTTACAAGAATGGACCAAAGATAAGTGGGCAGTTCATTTAAGTGCGTTTTTGAGAGGCAAGGCCTTAGATGTATTTTCTAGATTATCTAGTGGAGATTCTCTTGACAAGTTAAAGGATGCTCTGCTAAAGAGATTTGAGTGAACTGAAGAAGGTTTTAGAAAGCGGTTTAGAGCTTGTTTGCCTGAGTAAGGCGAGTCATTTATTCAGTTCATTAGTAGGTCTAGAAATTACTTAGATAGATGGTTAGAGTTAGAGAAGGTAACGCAGACTTATCAAGGGCTCATAGATTTCTTGTTGCGGGACCAGCTATTCAATGTTTGTAGTAGAGATCTGTTCTTATTTCTGAAAGAAATAAAATTAGCTAGTGTAGAAGAAATGGCAACACAAGCAGATCAGTTTGCCGAGGCTAGAGGTGGAGCTCATAATGTAGTGTCGAAAGACAGGACTTTTAGAGATAGGCAAGGGGACGATCATAGTAATAAACAGAAAGTCCAGAGTGGAAACTATAGAGGTGGAGGTAGTTCGATGGGTGCTAGAGGAGGTACCAATAGTGGTAACAACATAGGTAGACCTTTTATTCGGTGTCGTCACTGTAATGGGAATCATGCTTCACATAAGTGTAGGAAAACGGTGAAAGTATCCGCTTTCGTAGACAATTTTAGTGACAATAGTAGAGTGGACAACAATGTAGGTAGTCAGAACCAAGGTTTTAACAACTCGTGGAATTTTGGTAGAGGTAGAGGTGGTCAAAACCGAGGTAGAGGTCGAGGCAAAGGTAGTTATAGTCCGGTTATTAAAACCGAGAACAGTAGCTGTTGTGTTAAAGCGGATGGCGTAATGGCGAAGATCGGAAAATGTCTCTTTCCGTATGCAAATCTTCCAACGGCAGATGGTAGAGTGAATGGCACGGACGTAATTGTAATGAGGGATACAGGTTGTACAGGTGTGGTAGTTAGGCGTAGTTTAGTTACGGATGACCAGTTGGTAGGTAAACAGTCACCGTGTATGTTGTTAAATAAGTCGGTAGAGCACGTGCCAATAGAGAGAATAGATGTAGATATACCTTTCTTTAAAGGGACTACAGAGGCATTATGTATGGACGACCCGATGTATGATTTAACGATAGGGAACATAGAAGGTTCAGTACTTCCGGTAGAGTCCGATTTTAGGAGTAGCATAAGTAATGCAGGAGAGACTAGAGCGCAGGTTCAGAAGCAAGCTCAGGTATTTGTCGGATAGACAAACTAGGTACATTTTAACCATGGTAGACTATGCAACTAGGTATCCGGAGGCAGTAGCATTGCCCTCAATTGAAACTGAGAGAGTAGCTGAGGCATTAGTTGATATGTTCACTAGGCTAGGTGTACCAGAGGAAATTCTGACTGATTGTGGGTCACAGTTTACGTCAGAACTTATGGCTGAAGTAAGCAGGTTATTGTCTTTGCGTCAAATCACGACAACACCGTATCACCCTATGTGAAACGGGTTAGTCGAACGATTTAACGTGACGTTAAAGCAAATGTTACGGCGTATGTGTACAGAGAGACTCAAAGATTGGGACAAGTATCTCAATAATTTGTTGTTTGCATTTAGAGAGGTTCCACAAGAGAGTTTAGGATTTTCTCCGTTTGAGTTATTGTACGGTAGATCAGTTAGAGGTCCCATGAGGATTCTTAGAGAGATGTGGGCAGGTGAAGTAGATAGTGATGAGGTTAAGACTACATATCAGTATGTTTTAGATCTGAAGGAGAAACTAGAGGAGACTTGTAAGATAGCCCAAAGTCAGTTAGTTAAGGCAAGTACCAAGTACAAACGGTACTATGACCAGAAAGCTAGAGTTTGGAAATTTAAGATAGATGACCAGGTGTTACTGTTACTCCCGACCGACAATAACAAGCTGTTGTTACAATGAAAAGGTCCGTTTTACGTTAGAGGGATAGACAACACTATGGATTATCGTATCGAGATAAACGGAAAGTTAAAGACCTTTCATGCGAATATGCTGAAAGAGTATATCAGTAGAACCGATATTGTGCAACAAGGGGTGTTAACTGTAATTAATGTTGCAGTTATTGAGGATAGTGAGGAAGGCAGTAGTGAGGACACTAGTCCCATATATTCTCCCACTAGTGTAGGTAATCAGACAGCAGCCGATGTAGACATATCGGGCATGCTTAGTGTAGCAGAGAAACGAGAGGTAGGTCGTTTACACTCTGAGTGTAGTACTGTTCGGTCCGATAAGTCGAGACCAACAGATGTAGTGCAGTGTAGCTTTAAACACACGTTAGCAAAGCCGATTAGGGAAACGGGAGACCCTACTCCATTTCGCAAACAGTATACTGGTAATGCGATGGATGTGATGTGTAAAGTTGGAGTTCTTGTAGTGGCAGGAAGTAGTGTTATTAGTAACAGTAGAGTCGGTGTAATCGACCGTGGAAAGCACAATATTGGGGCAGACTATTTAAGTCGCCGCACATAATGAGAGGTTTAATACAATGGCAGTGTATGTTACGACAGTGTAGTGTAAAATTGTAGAATATTGTTGAAATTTTAATGTTGCTTATTATGCAACCATGTCTTTTGCTAGGACTAATATTAATAGTTTATTAACATGTAAATATTAATTATCATTTTGTTGAATTTTAAAAAGTGTAGCACTTTCTTTAAGTGGGGAGATGTTGTCACAAAATGTCACGGGTAGAGCGTATTGGTCGTACATAGCTCTTGTAAGCTGTTAGTTACACCCTAATCTATTGTTGAGTTGAAACAAATTCACAATATCCATGATATATTCATGTAACACGTAAAAGCGTGCACATTTTAAGTGGCTGCCAGAGAGGCCGTTTCATAAGTTTAGTTTTGTGCTAATGCATGTAAACGTATAGGTCTATCTTCCTTAAACGGCAAAATTGTGTAAGGGGCCTTTCGTGTAGATTTCAGTACTGCGAATTTCGTATGTCACGGACTGAACGGGGGAAATAATGGTTTGGGCGTTACGTTTGCTATAAAACCCATTGTCTTCTAGTTCTTGCCGGATTGATTGATAGTTGCTTTGTTTGGAACAGAAGTTGGACGGCGAAATTCACAGGCAAATTGTGGTCAGTATTTCTTTTATTAACTTTTATCGTATATTTGTATTCGTGGGCGGCGCCATCTTGGTTGGCGGTTGTCTCTCAAACATTAACTTTAGACTAGCATATGATTTTGAAGTTACTTTATTAGATGTAATTATTGTAATTGATCATTAATTGTAAAACAATATTAATTTGATAACAGTGGATAATAGGTGCATTAGTTAGTTTAAACTAATTTATTTTACATCGATTGTAACGAAAGCTCTATGAACTTATTTGAATCACTCTCGATGTCTTCCTGGGTAGAACCAGTACTAAGCAATGCAGATAAAGTGTCTTGCTCAGGGACACAACGCATATAGCAATGACGGGAATCGAACCCACGACTTTTGGATCATGGGTCCAACGCTCTACCACTAGACCACATTAGTTAACGTTGGCGTATAACTCAGTGATTGTAATACACGATTGTTAATATTAGTTAACAATGAGGTGAGTGACTAGTATAAATGTTCGACGCGTATGCATAGCGTTGTATTATGTGGGCATTAGTTAACATACATGTATGCATGCATAACTTAGTGAGTGTAATATACGAGTGATTTGATAACGTTGTATATTACATGTATTAGGGGCATTGATTAACAGCGACGTACATGGCATATACATGGCGTTGTAGAATATGTATACATTGCTACTCATCATTAGAACAGCTTACATATATTTATTGAATAATGATTTGTTTGGGTAATGATAATTATGCAAGATTGTTATGTTTGTCAAACGACATCTAAAACGTATGGATAATTACAGCCTAAGCCATCCAGGGTTGGATATAAGCCATCCAGTGTTGGATATAAGCCATCCAGTGTTGGATATAAGCCATCCAGGGTTGGAAATAAGCCATCCAGGGTTGGATATAAGCCTTCCGGATTGGAGCTAAGCGTCCACGTATAACGTAAAGAGCGGTGGAGACGGTCCCCGTACCTGCGCAGCATGGCCAGGTTCTAGTAGCGACAACCCCCGGGACACAAGATGGGCCCGTTATCAGTCCTCACTGGAGGAACATCATCCACAACCTCAGTGGAGGTTAATCATTTTACATATCGCGTCATCAACCCTTATTGAAGGCATTTGATGACAATCACCCATAGGATTCGCGCATCATCATCTTCATGAGCTCTCACGCATCACAGTTATCGCGCTAGATCATATATCAACATTGTTATAACTTTAACAACACTTTAGTGTCGTATATAATCAGTCGACACATTCAGTATTTGTTACAATACTAAGAACGTCTTAAACGTTCATGAGAACATAGTTCATCTGTGTATTCGCTTGTTTTTTTTAGATAATTGTATATATATTTAACATATTTTAAAAGTTGCATTAAACTTATATAAATGCATTCACCGTCATTGATTCTTTCCTGAGTAAGCCCCAACCACTAGGGTCATCCTGTGACAATGACCCTTCTGGCCGCAAAGGGCACATACAGGAGCAGCTCGCTTGCATCTTTCTCTATGGTGACCAAAGAATTGACAGTAAAAACATCGAAGAGGGTTTGGAATAAAGGGGTCAACTGGTAGAATATCCAGTCTTGATGGTCTTTGGAAGGTTTGGTGTGCTGAAAGTAAGCACAAAAAAATTTGTACGAATGAGTTTGCCATTCCGCCTCGTACTGATGCGCGTTACCTCAGTCACACCTTGAAATTTAAGATTATAAGTCATTGCCTCAGGAGTACAGTGCTCCAGATCGCTGGAGCGTACTAACACCCTTTGAAGAATTGAAAGAAATGTGAGGAATAACCTCAACACGGATGTTTACGAAAGTTTGAATTTTAAGGAGATTGTCAGTGTAAAGCCTTGGAGATGGCAAAAGGAGAGAGTCTAGTGATAGCTTTGTCATCATCTAGAGCAATAATATTCAGAAAACGAGGCCAATTTAAATGAGAAATATCCTCATCAGATTCAGATTCGGACTTTCTCGAGATCGTTTAGGGGTATGAGTAGTTTTTTTTGCGTGTTTTGGTGCCATAATGGGGAATTGATATTCATTCTCCACGTTTCTCACCCACCTCGGAGCCAACCAGGGGACATTTGTTGTGGATATCCGACAGACAAATGCCAACCCCCCCCCCCCCCCCCCCCCCCAACCCCCTACCACATACCACATAGAGGAGATACATAACCCTTTAACTAAAAGTCGAAGAGCCGCACTCATGATTTCTGAAAATCTAATGATTAGCCCTAGCGCCACCGCCATAAAGGATCCTTTTACATATGTTTAAAGAGGACAAAATAAAAGGGAATAAGATACAGTTGAGATGATTAGACTGACCACACAAATGATCCTTTTGTGCTATGTTATGAAAGCTAAAACATATATCGCGCTTTCGTACACATGTCGTCTTTAATGACAAATGTTACACATTTACTCTTTAAAACAGATAATTAAAGAACTAAACTCGTATTTTGTTTCTTGTATTCATGGTATCAGTTGTCAATACATTGTTAGATACATATCTTAACGAGTGTTTGCTCAAGTATTTATGAGTAAATATATTTCATTCGTACTTTGAATCAACTGTATATTGGTTTATGCAAACAAAGAAGAAAATAATACGTTCATGAATAAAAGGTTTACACACGTGCGTATTTTTTGATTATGCAATAAGAAAGTTTGCGAGGTTATTTTCCCAGGTTAACACGCAGTGACGCCAGTGAAACTTTGACTTTAGCACGATTTCATCTTATATGATCTTATTTCCCCCATTTCTTCCATTAGGAGCTCCTTTTAACTTATCTCTTCAGTTGTTAAGATTAAAACTGACTATGCATTGTGTACGTGTATTATTTTTTGACATTTTGACCTTTAAATGTGTTGTCGTGCGACTTGCTGGATTTCTACAAAATTTGGCAGGAAGCATCAGTATGATTGCATATCGCTGTTGTGTTCCAGTTTGATAATTTCTTACGGAGTTACGGCCCTTTGACATTTCAAACTTTATCTTGGCTTCGACACTAACCTACACACTTCCTACATTGTGATGACACTTTAAAGGAAAAATTAGTATGAATGTATAATGCGTATTACTTCTTCACAAGTCCTTAATGTACCCTATAAACTGTTAAACATGTCTTAGCAAGGTTGAGCACTATCAACTATCAAACTTATCTTAAAGAAGTGTAGCAGTGGGAGAGACATCTGATATTTGTTTTCAAAAAAAAAAACACACTCGTTTTTAGCTCTATTGATGAAAGATTAGCAAAGCTTATGCCGTGGTGCGGCGTCCGTCATCAGTCTGTCCGTTCAAGATGGCCACCAAATCTAAAAATAGATTTTTAAAAAACAAATTTGTAGTGACTACTTCTTGAAAGTCATAAGTGATATTGATATGGGACTTTTTCTAAAATGATCAGCATGACATGATGTTGGTTCATGTTGAAAATCATTTTGAGTTGACGTGAAACAGGGCTGCCAGCGGTCATCTTTGTTTATGTAGGGTTGTATAGTAAACACTTGTAGCGACTTCTCCTCTGAAACTACTTTACAAATTTTCATGGAACTTCGCAGGTATGTTACTACTGATGATTGTTAATCCTAGCGAAATTTCAGGTCAGCCGACAATTTAGGATTAACGTTACAACGTTATATTACTTTAAAAATCAAAACACAACAACATGGCGGCGTCATCGACAAGCGTAACATTCTGCAAAATAGATATTAATAGTAAATAATACAGAATCTGGATAATCTATATAATAAATATAATATTATATCAGTGCCTTTAAATATCCAGTTTATTAGCTTAGAAAACGAAGAATGACGCGGCTCTACATTTAATTTTATATATATTGTAGATGTATGTATTTTCTCACCCTTATATTTTTCTCACTACATATATATATTGCATATAGTTATGTATATATTGCTTGTTATACTAGTAGAATTCGTATGGAGGTTTGGAACTATTTGCTAGACTGTACAGTGTATGAATACGTTGTCATTAACAGTGGAACGCAATAGTCCCGTCTAAAAGGCCCAGGGCTGCTTTAAAACTTTAAACCCTCCTTTAAACGCCTAGAACACCTTTAAAACGCCCACCGCGCCCACAAGTGCTGTGAAAACAGAACAGTGAACATAATTGTCAGAGTAGTGCAACCATTTGTCAATTGATTGACGTGTTGGTGTTCATTTCTGCTACATTTCCCGCCAAATGCCATTGTTCACTGAGTTTACCTGAGTGTAATCGCAAATATACATTTAGGTATATTAAAGTTATTGGAGACGTTTTGAAAGAATACTAATGTGTATCAATACACGTTAAACCATGATAATGTGTTTTAGTTGCATTTAATTAAAACGAATGGAACAAAAGAAACAACAACATAACATAATGCATTGTCCTGCATGTAAAATGTGCGTGTACAATATGACCTTGCGGTGTGCACATGTGGCTACACTGCATAAATTCAAATGAATATTGTTTATCGGCTCATCAACACAGTAAGGCTATTTATGCGTGTGTATGTGTACATTTGTGTACGTGTTTGTACATGTGTGTACTTGTTCTGTATATGTGTGTTTACGGGGTGTGAGTGAGTGAGTGCCTGCATGTGTGTACATGTATGTACGTGTGTGTACGTGCGTGTGTGTGTGTGCGTGATTGAGTACGTGCGTGCGTACGTACATGTGTTTGTGTGTTTGCGCGTGCGTATGTGTGTACGTGTGTGTAAATGTGGTTACTTGTCTGTACGTGTGTGTGTACGTGTTGTGAGTGCGTTTGTGTACATGTATGTACGTACGTGTGTGTACTTACGAGTGTGTGTGCGCGCGCGCGTGCGTGCGTGCGTGTTGATGCGTGCATGTGTGTGTTTGCGCGTGCGTGCGTGTATGTACATATGTTTACTAGTGTGTACGTGTGTGTTTACCTGTTGTAAGTGAATGCGTTCGTGTGTGTGTATATGTATGTACGTGTGGGTACGTGTCCGTTAACATGTGTGTGTGTGCGTACGTGCGGATGCGTGTGTGATTGTGTGTGTGTGTGTGCGTGCTAGAGTGCGTGTGTGTATGCGTGATTGCGTACGTGCGTCCGTGCGTACGTACATGCAAACATGTGTTTGTGTGTTTGCGCGTGCTTGTATGCGGGCGTGCTTGCGTATGTCTGTGTGCATATGTGTACGTGTGTGTAAATGGGGTTACTTGTCTGTACGTGTGTGTTTACGTGTTGTGAGTGCTTGTGTGTACATGTATGTACGTGTTTGTACTTGCGCGTGTGCGTGCGTGGATGTGTGGGTGGGTGCGTGCGCGCGTGCGCGCGTGCGTGCGTGTGTGTGAACGTGTGCGTGCGTGCGTATGTGTGTGTGTGTGAGAGTGCATTTGAACATGTGTGTACATATGTACAGGTTCATGCGTGCGTAAATGCATGCGTGTGTTTGCGCGTACGTGCGTGTGTGTACGTGTATGTACATATGTGTACGTGTGTGTACGTGTGTGTTTAGGTGTTGTAAGTGAGTGCGTTCTTGTATGTACGTGTGAGTACGTGTCCGTTTACGTGTGCGTGTGCGTACGAGCGACTGCGTGCGTGCGTGTTTGTGTGTTTGTGCGAGCTTGTGTGCGTGCATGCGTCCGTTTGTGTACAGGTGGATACGTTTGTGTAAATGTGATTACTTGTCTGTACGTGTGTGTTTACGTGTTGTGAGTGAGTGCGTGCGTGCGTGCGTACATGTGCTTACGTGCGTGCATACGTACATGCATACATGTGTTTGCGCGTGCTTGTTTGCGTGCGTGCGTATGTTTGTGTGCATATGTGTATGTGTGTGTACATTTGTGTAAGTGTGTGTAAATGTGGTTACTTGTCTGTACGTGTGTGTTTACCTGTTGTGAGTGCGTGTGTGTACATGTATGTAAGTATGTACGTGTGTGTACTTGCGCGTGTGCGCCTGTGTGCGTGCTTGCTTGCTCGCGTGCGTGTGTGTACGTTTACTGTGTATGTGTGTATGTATTAACGTGTGTATGTGTGTACGTGTGTATTTGTACGTGTGTACGTGTGTGTACATGTCTGTACGTGTGTGTTTACGTGTTGTTAGTGCGTGCGTGCGTGCGTGTGTGTACATGTATGTACGTACTTGCACGCGTGTGTGTACGTATGTTGTGTGTACGTGTACATGTGTACGTGTGTGTACATGTGTGTACTTGTCTGTACGTGTGTGTTTACGCGTTGTGAGTGTACTTGTCCGTACGTGTGTGTTTACGCGTTGTACATGTATATACGTACGTGCGTGTACTTAACTTTATGTGTGCGTGTATTCGTGTGTGCGTGCGTGCGTGCATGTGTGCACGTACGTCTGTCTACGTGTGTGTGTAAATGTATGTACGTGTGTGCGTGTATGCGCGCGTGCGTGCGTGGGTGGATATATGTGTGTGCGTGCGTGCTTGCGTATATGCATACATGTGTTTGCGCGTGCTTGTGTGCATGCGTGCGTGCGTGCGTGCGTGTACATGTATGCACGTGTATGTATGTGTGTACGTGTGTGTACATGTGTGTACTTAACTGTACTTGTGTGTGTTTACGTGTTGTTATTGAGTGTGTGCGTGCGTCTACATGTATGTACGTTCGCGCGTGTACTTGCGCGCGCGTGTGTGTGCGTGTGTGCGTGTGTGCGTGCGTGTGCACATATGTATATGTGTACGAGTGTGTGTACGTGTGCACGTGTGTACGTCTGCATTTGCGAGCGCGTGCGTTCGTGCGTGCGTGAATTATATTGAATTGAATAAGAATTAACATGGGCCACATTTAACCGTTCAACCACATACAGCTATGTTGAGACAGTGACAATGAAAGGTGCCGGATCTGTGAATTCAGTAAATTGAAGTATATTAAAGGTAATTAGAGATAATTAGAACTCACTACTAATATAGATATATATGTATGTATATATAGTTTAAAAGACACCAGTTTATTGGGTCAGAAATGATTTTTACTCGATATATTGGGTCCTTACCTTGTTATTGGGTCCTCAATCTGCCTATTGGGTCTTGACTCAACAATTCAACGACCCTATAATACATGCATGTTTAACAGAACTACATTTACCTAATTAAGCATCTCGCACATAAATTATTTTACACGTTTATTGGGCCCCTGAGTAGGGGTTATCTCCCCTTGATAATTTGCTAAGTGTGTATATATATACTGTTTATCCAATCAGAGGTCAGAGTTCAGGACCCAATATATTGGGAAATTCACAATGACCCAATAAACTAGTGATGCGATATATATATATATATATTAACAAGACCCAGCAAAAATGTTGGGTCAGACCCAGTATTATGGTTTGAGAATAAAAGGCGATAACAGTTGAATTACCCGTTAAGTTACGACTATATGGGGATACATACGTACCCGTAGGTGTACTTAATTCATAAAAAAATACCAAAAACGTATATTCACACTATTTCATGGTGGTAAATAAATGTGTTCAAATTGAGAGACCCAGTATCCTGGTGACTTTAAGTATATATATATATAGAGGTACACTGAAACTTAATTTGTTAAATTACAGATACAGACTACAGACAAACCACATGAAACGCTATAATTTAAGAGATATTTCTTTATAATTATGCAACACTGGGGACCTTTTTTTTAACAAAGTTTAAAGTACCTGTGTCTTTTTAAGTTGGTCCGGCTATAAAACAGACATACAGCTGAAACTCGTTATCTCGATATTCACAAGACCCACACTATTATACCCGGAGCTCGCGTTAACATTCGACCTTCTGACATAGTTTTATGATAACTTAAAATGTGTTTTGTTTACCTGCAAACAATCGTTTTTAGTTTCATTTATTCGATCAATCGGTGATCCGTTTATAACACTTGCATGGGATTTACAAAATCTAAACACATTAATTGTTTTTGCTATCATATGTATTACGATTATAGAAAAAACGTCTGAATTGTGTGAACTGTCGATTTTCTGGGCGCAGTTTCAGAGAAACCGTTTGTATTACGTGTTTTTTATCATTAACACTCTATTACGTGGTTATTATTTACATATTCCACGCTATTTGTGCCTTTGTTTTACATTTTTATGGGCTTGATGGCAAGAACTTATATCGCACATTATCCTACGACTCAATTTCAAAACGGCATATGGAGTAAACTGTTGAAATGGGTCTAGAATAGCACATGTTCATGATATTTTGTTTCTTTACGTGGATATTGTCACGATGAAATTTGCCGATCCGGACAAACTCTAAAGCATTCCTCCACTTCTATCGGGTTTTACGGTGAGTGTGAGGTATCCACATACGCCAAATTTTATTGCGCATAGGATAGGAGGTATCTCATAAAAATTATAAACGAAAAAAAAACAACAACACTTACCTCGAAAATGTATGCCGGCTCGAGCTAAAAATCCGCCATTTCCTGTGGTTTAAGCCATAGCAAAATCACGTGACTCCCAACCATGATTGTATTATTGTAGAACAGCGTTAGAAATTCAAGATAACAACGTTTCCGTACAGCGTGGCACAACTTGCCCACCACATATTTGACAGCTGTTAGTAAAGCATAATTTTGATTTTAACCGTTTTATTCGCCCACAGAAATATAGCTAGTAAAGTAAGAGAACGGAGACTGCGTATTCCCTCAAAAAAGTGGACGCTTCTTTAGGATATGGTTCAGCATATGCGCGCGCATTTTTCCCCGCCAACACAATATTACAGCAAGAGGTCGGAGTATCGGCGTGCAATGTTTTAATTTTAGCTTCCAAGTCCAAACTTTTAAAATGTGTGTACGTTATAGGTATTGTTCTATTTAGTTCTAATATGATGCAAAAATGCAGCGAATTTTTAATTTTGACAAAATTCCACACTTATTGACGCAAATACTATATGCAAGGCACACTATAATATAATCGCTATGCGATGCCGCCTTATTTTACAACTAATACATATTATTTTAAAACAAAGATACACTTGTTTAATTTTGCGATAGAAATAACAATGATATTCATTCATTATTCACAACATAAATATTAACATACACTTTTACAATCATATTGTGAATCCAATTACTAAAAGGGGGAAATGACAAATTTCTAACATTTATTAAAGTGTGTGTTTTCCTTCATTTATCTTAAATGATACATATCAAGAATGAAAGAGCGCATTTCATTCCTTATATTTACATAAATATTTACCTTTAAAATGGCGTTGATTTCTTCTCTATATGCGCCATTTCGAAAAAATAGTTTATTATACGAGGATTTTTATTGAGTAAAATGTAACAGCCGTTACGATCGGAAACATTTTAAACACATTCCTCATGCGCAATATTCTATTAAGTTAAGCTCCGCCCATCATCCAATGAAAACCGTTAAAGGGCATATTATGAGGTATTCCGAAGGTAATGGTATTCATTGGAAAATTATATGCAGCGTGTCAAATAAGATTCATCGTTGCGAATGCCATAGCGATGTAAATATAGCTGATTATAGGACATTCTCCCCTTTTACATATGAAATATGATTCAACAATAATACACTAACAGCTTCCTGTCATTTCAGATGCATAGAAAATGGAAGCCAAAGTTAAAGAACCAAAGTACAAAAACTGGATTAAATGTACACTTGGTTTAAGCGAATTGAAGGAAGCACTGCAGAGTCAAGTAGAGACCGAATTTCTCAACGTCCATTTAGATATATTAGAAAATTGTAACGTTGAGCATATCAAATATGGACACAGTTCCTGTCACTACAGTTTTAAAAGAAAAGATAGATGCAAACCATGGGAAATAGAAACGAAATGTTCAGCATACCAACATATCTTTGACACAGTATTACATTTACTTGTTGATCCAAAATCTGACAAAGTTTATTGGAAAAACACTACTCTTGACCAAATTCTGTCCAATAGCTGGGCTATAGCACGGGTATTCATGCCTAACGGCAATTCAAAATGTAATGGGCCTGAAGAAACAGATGCAGCTGCAATACTCAATGTGTTTAGCACATGTAACTTGTTTCACCCGATTGACGTCAGTGTCATAGACAAGGTATATGCATTTTTAATTTTTAAAAACCATCTCATCCAAAGCGGCCTTTTTTGCCTCTGACCGTTTCAAGGCGGTAGCCCTATTGTCAACACTTTTGTGTTTGTGATGTCTTATTTGGCCTTTTATTGATCTTTAAATTTTTTCTTGTTTCTGTGTGTGTTTGTGGTTGACTGTCGTCATTGAATGCTGCTTTAAATATATTAGAAAATAAATCAACCTTGCATTCAAAAATCGAACAGGAAAGGCAGCATTCATAGTCATTGCTTTTGGCGCCTCCTAATCGCCATCTGGCGGATAACCATTTCTTCCCATAAATCGAGGCTTCAAGTCGTACAAGCTGATCTATGCTGATGAACGTATTGGATGCTGAAAACAACTATAATGCAAAATAAACAGGTCGAAAAACTCTACGAAAATCTCATTATGTATGAGTTATGGGCGTGTTTTTTTAAAGCGATTGTTTTGCAAGATGTTACGTAACACGCACCTTCGCTTGACAGCGACTATCGTGCAAAGAGCCGATTCGGTCAACCCAAATTAAACGAGGTTTCCGATGGAAGAGTTGTTTCAATATATTTATTATGTATAATTGTGTATAGCAACAACTATTTCAAAAGGGTTTTAGTGATTCACGATGTCAGTGAATTATCATTAATGATAAGATGACATAAAGAGACATGTTTAAACACCACTGGATTGTTATTCTGTTGGAATATAGTATATATATAAATCTTGTTATCGGTTTATCTTCTGTATTTAAGATCGGATTTGATCAAAAATTTCACAGATTGTAGAATTGAATGTAGTTTAACGGCTCATCAATACAGTATAGGTTATTTAGATCCGCCCCAGAGAGAGGGGAAGGATACTTAGGAATCCGGGAACCGTGCCCTACTCTTATTTTCGAATAGATTCTTATAGGTTCTTTAACGTGCTCGCAGGTAGACAGATTGTAGAGTTCAGGGTCTAGAACTTTGTGCAAGAACGTTAACACGTGTCTCCACATCATGACGTCTTGTTGGTTAGAGAATATTTCATGGCGGGGATTTCTTTATTTACACTGTCCCGTTTAATTGGGATGACAATAGGGTTAGTGTGAGGTTTGGTGCTCCCTAGAACCTGATTTAAACCCCCAGTGGCCTTTTTGGCCACTGACCGTTCCAAAGCGGAAGCCCTATTGTCAACCCTTTTGTGTTTGTGATGTCGTCTGCATTTTGTTATTACTTTTGCCTTCTCGTTTGTCTGTTTGCGTGTTTGTTTTTGTGTTTTGTGGTTGACTGTCGTCATTGAATGCTACTTTCCCTGTCCGATTTTTATATCTTTTTTTTTTATTGTTAACTGACAAATCCCAAGCGGCTTGCCAAGAACTTGATTTTCTGAAATATTCTATAATTTGGCACGACATGGTTTCCATTTTTCATCGGATCTTTTAAAACTTTACCATTACTTACACTGGAGTTACGGCCCTTTAAATGTTTTAATACACAAACTTTGTCCGGACTAGTTCTCCTGAGCCCCTGGTCGGATTCAACGAAGCTTTGCAGGAATGATCAGTACCAAGCCTAGTTATGCATGTTATCACCGTATTTCGGTGGAGATATTTTTGATGGAGTTATGGCCCTTTAAAGGTTTTAATACACTCATTTTGTCCGGACTAGTTATCCTGAACCCGTGGTCTTATTTATATTAAATTTTGCAGGAAAAGTTAGTATCAGGCCTAGTTGTGCAGATCATCGCCGTTCAATTATTTTTTGCGGAGTTATAGCCCTTTAAAGGTTTTGATACATATCATCATGTTTTTGTTGAATGAAATTTGACACAGTTATAGCCCCTTATAAACACATTTTGTCCGGACTAGTTTTTCTCCTGGCTGGATTTCAATGAAACTTGACAGAAATGATCAGTACGAAACCTAGTTGAGAATATTTGTTGACTTAGTCTGGACAAGTTCTCCACAACCACTGATCAACTTACCTGGGTTACGGCTTTCATTGTCGTTTTCCCGTAGATTGGATTTTGGTGGAGTTATGGCCCTTTAAAGGTTTTAATGAATGAATGAATGAATGAATGGTGTTTCTAAAACTAGACTAAAATCTATAGTATTAAATAACTCGGTCATAGTATTAACATTGTAGTACCTTTGACGCATAGGATCAAAGTCTACACATTCCAGCAATATGTGTTTGACCGTTAACGGCGCAAAGCAGGGTATACATTCTGGTAATGGCTCACCTTGTAATAAATATGAATGAGTATAACGTGTATGCCCTATTCTGCACCGAGCTAGGACAACTTCCTCTCGACGAATGGGTATACTAGAAGAGCGCCATTCTCCGAGTAACGTTTAATTGAATGGAGTTTATTGTTAACTGACAAATCCCAAGTGGCTTGCCAAGAGTTACGGATATATGTGTTGATACATTTTTTAAAATCAGTATAAGGTAATTTGGTATTAGATATATGTAAATCTAATGCTGCCTTGGCAGCACTATCAGCTCTATCATTACCACGTATTCCTACATGGCTTGGAAGCCAGCAGAAAATAATTACATTATCAATTATAAGAGAATTGTATTTTTCTAAAAGTTGCAGCACAACTGGGTTATTTAAAGGTTTTAATACACAATCTGTGTACAGACTAGTTCTCCTGATACCTTCGTCGGATTTCAACGAAACAGGGATGAAGCTTAGTTGCGTATATCATCGCTGTGTTCCGGTTGAATGACTAAGGAGTTATTGCTCATTATACACACATTTTATCCGTACTATTTTTCCTGAGCCCCTGGCCGCATTCAAAGAAACTTTGCAGGGATGATCAGTAACAAAAAAGGATAAAAATATCGGACAGGGAAAGCAGCATTCAAGGACGTCAGTCAACCACAAAACACAAAAACAAACACGCAAACAGACAAACGAAAAGACAAAAGTAATAAAAAATGCAAACGACATCACAAACACAAAAGGGTTGACAATAGGGCTACCGCCTTGGAACGGTCAGTGGCAAAGTAGGCCACTGGGGGTTTAAACCGGTTCTAGGGTGCACCAAACCTCACACTTACCCTACTGTCATCCCATTAAAACAGGACAGTGTAAATAAAGAAATCCCCGCCATGATCTAATCTCTAACCAACAAGGCAGCATCAATAGGCAATATAAGTAAAACACAAATATGCTCGTGTAAATATAATACAAAAAAACAATAGCCTAGAAAGCCACAATGAAGGTACTCAATGCCTTTGCAGAAGCCAGAGCAGTAAGAGAATAAACCATTAAGGGCACGACAAGAAAGATCATGGACAAACATCAAACGCCACCGTCCCAATGGGCTTTAGGTAGGCGTCATCACAGGGTCCACAGCCTGTCCGGTCATCGTACAATTAAAGAGGAAAGCATAGTGGCGAACTGTAAAAGGGTCCACCACCAAGCATGCAGTACGTTGCAGAATGATAGGGTCATAACCTCTTTTGATAAACTTTTTAACAAGTTTAACAAAGATAGTATGAAAGTGATCATGACCAAGAATCTTACGAAGTTTATAAATCACATCACCATAGAAGTCAGGTTGTGATATGTCGCAAAAGAGTCGTTAAATTACATTTATATTTGGAAAGAAGATCAGGGTTACGATAATACAATTTTGCAAAGGTTTTACGAAGTTTATGGTAACGGTAACCCTGATTGAGTAACTTTTTAGTTATACAAAGATTACGAATATTAAAGTCCTCAACTCGAGTACAAGCTCTAGAAAAACGAATAAGTTGAGACAGATACACCCCATAAGAAGTTGCTCGGGGAACATCCCCATCCAAGTGGGAATAATTAACAATGTCAAAATTAAAATCATCTCTCTTGTCATAGATTTTGCTAATTATTTTACCATTTTCAATCGAGAGATCTAAATCAAGAAAAGAAGCGTTATTATCAGATATATTTTCTTTATTAAGCCGAAGTTCTTTAGGATAAATATTATGAACCATAGTTGGAAAGAAAGGGTTGTCAATGTTCAGTATGTCATCCAGATACCGAGAGGTGTCATTAAAAGCTTCAATAATATCTGCCTGGTTATCTGGTGAAAGACTCAACATGAAATCCCTTTCATAGCAAAATAAAAACAAATCTGCGACAAGTGGTGCACAGTTCGTACCCATAGGGATACCAACAATTTGTCTATAAACGGTGTTACCATACCTGACGAAAATATTATCTAATAGGAAGATGAGTGCTTCACAAACTTCATAGCAAGCCCACATAGTATAATGGTCTAAACTGCCGTTAGTGAAAAACGCTTTAATATTATTACATGCCAAAAATGTAGTATTTTCTCTAGCGAATGTTTTTGGAATAAGAGAAATTAGCGCTTGTCTTTAATAAGATGATGTGGTAAGGTTGTATATAGTGTAGAAAAGTCATAGGTACTTAATGATGAAACTTGACCTTTATTGAAAATTTTATCAAGAACGTCTCCTGAATTTTTATAGACCAAAATAAATTAATCCCAGAGTTTTCAAAAGTTGTATCACAATATAGTTTAACGTGATAGTTATGCATGTTATCGCCGTATTTCGGTGGAACTACTTTTGGCGGAGTTATGGCCCTTTAAAGGTTTTAATACACACATGTTGTCCGGACTAGTTCTCCTGAACCCCATGGTCATATTTCAATGAAACTTTGCAGAAAAAGTCAGTACCAGGCCTAGTTGTGCATATCATCGCTGTGTCCCGGTTCAATTATATTTTGCGGAGTTACAGCCCTTTAAAGGTTTTGATACACTCACTTTATCCAAACTAGTCTCTTCTGAACTCCTGACCGAATTTCAACGAATTTTGGCGGGGATGATGAGTACGAAGAAATATAAAAAGATCGGACAGGGTAAGTAGCATTCAAGGAGAATGCAAAAGTAATAATGAAGCCTTGGTTTTAAAGGTTTTAATACACTAACTTGGTACAGGCTAGTTTTCCTGAACATCTGGTTGGATTTTAACGTAACTTAGCAGGAATGATCAGTACCATGCCTAGTTGCACATATCATCACCGTGTTTTTGTTGAATGATTTATGACACAGTTAATAGCCCCATATACATACATTTTGTCCGGACTAGTTTTTATGAACTCCTAGCTGGATTTCAATAAACCTTGACAGAAATGATCAGTACGAAGCCTAGTTGGGAATATTTGTTGTCATTATCCGGTTGAATGATTTTGTTGGAGATGTGGCTGTTTAACGGTTTTAATACACAAACTTTGACTTAGTCTGGACTAGTTCTCCCCAACCACTGGTTGGCTTTCAACGAAACTGGGTTACGGCTATCATTATCGTGTTCCCGTTGAATGGATTTTGGTGAGGTAATGGCCCTTTAAAGATTTTAATACACAAACTGTGTACAGACTAGTTCTCCTGATACCCTGGCCCGATTTCAACGAAACAGGGATGATCAGTAGGAAGCCTAGTTGCGCATATCATCGCTGTGTTCCGGTTGAATGACTTTTTGCCCCTAAGGAGTTATTGCTTCTTATACACACATGCTATCCGGACTATTTTTCCTGAACCCCAGGCTGGATTTCAGTGAAACTTTTCAGGAATGTTCAGTACAAAGCCTAGTTGCGCATATTGTTGTCATGGTCCCCGACATAGACTTCGTATAGCCAGTAGAGCGAGACAGGTCCTCTTTGGCCTCTTGTTTTGGCAACTGACCGTTCCAAGGCGGTAGCCCTATTGTCAACCCTTTTGTGTTTGTGATGTCTTATTTTGCCTTTTATTCATCTTTAAGTTGTTCTTTGTTTTTGTTTGTGGTTGACTGTCGACCTTGAATGATACTTTTCCAGTTCGATTTTTATATCTACTTTTAATGTTTATTATTATACCTCACATAAAACGCCGATGCTAAATCCCCATAGACAACAATGTGTAATTTATTACTCTCTTACTCGAGGGTGATAGTACAGTGTGATAGTAAATCGCAGTGTGATAGTATTATTATCACATGCGCAGCGGCCATTGTTTTGCCACTGACCGTTCCAAGGCGGTAGCACTATTGTCAACCCTTTTATATTTGTGATGTCATACTTTCCTTGCATTTGTTTCATTTTTGTATTGTAGGTTGTTTCTGTGTGTGTTTGTGCTTGACTGCGGTCCTTGAATTCTACATTTCCTGTTCGATTTTTATGTCTACTTGAACTATCTAAGAATAAGGTTCATTTTAATGGCCACTATTACTTTTGCTCCACTATCAAGTTTGTTCAAATAAACTCCCTAAGGAATACATGACCATATCATGGGGGGTTTAATTAATAGGAATAATATTCAGTTATTTACATGCCCGCTTTACATTACATAGCGTGAAAAACATTGGTTTTGCCAAATACGTCATTTGTGTCAACCTTTGTTGTATATCACGTGGTAAATGTAATATGTGTTGGAAGTTGCAGTTGGTAGTAGCTTTACTGTAAAAAGCGTTTATAGAAACAAACACATACATTTTTTGAATTAATTAAAAGTGTATGGTAGACAATAGGTCTATATAATACTAGGAGAACACAAATTGAAAGTATTCAATAAAAAGGAACAAAATTACTTGGAACTCATTCCTTTGGCATAGGGCGATTCGCAAGCTCATGACCTTCGCTAATATTTATCCGTACAAATTCAACAACCGCTAATATTAAGAATGAAATTCCTGCTAGAAAACACAAATTAGAGCAGACACAACAACAACGGCATTAATCAAACTCTATATTTCAGGTCATTATGCGAAGGAATTTAATCATGCATTCTGGCAACAATATGGTCTATGAAGAAGACATGGACGATGTATTTGCTCCGATGATCGAGCTTTTAGAGTTTGATAACTGGGGTAAAAATGGTAAGACATGTTTGAAGTACCGCCCTGGATGTCAAACTGCAGCAGAGTCTATCAGGCAGGTACGACCATTTAATTTTTCTGTTGATGCACCATGCTTGCTTGGGGCGCAGTATTCTATATGTTTAAACACAGTTCTTATGAAATGGTAAATGAACACATTAATTGAAAACGTTTGTAAAAAGCAAGTATTGGACGTATTGGAAGTAACCTTCAATTGTAACTATTATATATATAACTGTATAATACGACTGTATCTAGAATATGTGTTCTTCCTTTCAAAGTAACACATTGGAAACATCGTATTAATATAATATTAAGGCTGTACAGTATTTATTTATTTCCCTATACATTGTTCGAACTATAAAGTTTATTAGGTAAAATCTGTATGAAAAGGCGTTGATGGCTCAAAGACCGCCCAAATAATATCTATTATTCACTACCAATATCGACGGTAGCGTCATTCTCAGATAATATCAATGTAAAATATGCAATTGTTCATAGCATAAAAATTATGAATTTGAATTGAATATCGTTAAACGACATATTCTAATACACCCGCACTATATAGCCTAGTTTAAAATATCTCGTTATATTGAACGATATATCACTGTAATGTTTGCACGTGAGGAGAATAAGCATTACGCATTGTAACGTATGCAACGTTAGGAGAGTAAGCAAAGCAATGCGAAAGATTTCAGATGTGTGCGTTATTTTCACATTTTAGGGGTATTAGAATAGAAATAGAACATCGTTTACGGTGAATTATCTATAATATATCACGGTTTGTCGTTCAATTGTAAACAATAATTTCACTTCGGGCTCGTGAAATTTTTGTTTACAATTGAACTCCAAACCGTGATATATTAAACGATAATTCACAGTAAACGATGTTCTATTTCTTAATTATATGTTATTTAGAGCCGCCACGTAGAGAGGCAGTGGATACGTACGAATCATTTATTGCACCTCGCACAAAATCCTAGGAATTTCATTGGATTAAAGCGGTCCCATGGTGACCCTCTATTATCTATTAAAACCCATGTTACTCCATGGGAAAGTTATATAACGTGGGGTTCTCTACGGTACTGTGTGTATGTGGATACTACTGGAGTTGGAAATAAACTAAGTCCATGGTTCATTTATATATACATCTGTATTAATCATCGTAGACACGATACAACTCGTATGACTCGTATGGTAGATACGACTCACTCTGAAATGCATAATAAGGCATACTAAGTGATCTTGAAATCATTAGTTCACAAATACATATACACACATGATCTCAAATACAAGTATTTATAATAAAGAATGCATTCCATATGTATCGACTCATACAGAATATATTTATGTGTCTAGTTGCCTATTATAGCTAATAATGATAAAACATGATTACATATACATTGGTGTAACACCTTACACAACACAGCTTTATACATTGACTTACTAATTTATGGAATTAAGTGTATCTCTCATTCTCTCATACCACTGTCTTCACCGTCCACTACTGTGTAGTTAGTCATCTCTGCAAGTTAATAACATTGTTATATGTTGTGCAAAGATTTGAAAGGATAGTGAGTATTTAATAATAGTATTAAATATGTAGTAACTAATACTGCCATCTTGAGTACAATAACGTGTAATCATAGTCTTAGATTTACCAAAATAGTCAAACTGTAAACATTAAAGTTACATCAACTCATAGGAACATTAAAAAGGAAACAATTGCAAATATGAGATTAACAAACCTCCATGTCTTCTTTGCAGTAACCTAAGTTTAAAATATAGAAACTCTAAAAAAACGACATGTCTGACCATTTCTGACCTTGCACAAAAGAGAACTGGACACACAAAATATTCTGAACACAATTAAGTCATATGACCAACAGGTAAAAGCCAACTCAAGCGCCCCCAGTCGGTGGTGGAGTGTTAAGAATCAACCGACTGCTCGTTACTTAGCAGAGGGGTAGAACCCCCCCCCCCCCCACCCCCGAAATGTAACCCACCTGGTGACCATGGGTGGCGACCCGTGTCGTTGGAGAAGGGAGTCCTGGTGGTTGAGTGGCGTGGATATCTGGTAGTTATCTCCACGTTGCAACACACCACTTTGGTCCGGACTTCAACTAGACGGGCGGTCAGATTTGGCCCGATCTGATCAATCGGTTTGTCACGCCAGCTATAAGAGATCCGACCTTATTATTCAGACAGTACCAGTACACTGTATCTTACTTACTTTTTATATTGTTCTACTTTAAACATTATATAGATAAGGTCTTTTATGGCGGTGGCGCACGGGCTAATCATGTATTTCAAAACGCTATATGGCTATACTCGTGCCACTTTTTAAGCGGAACATAAGTGCGGCTCTTTGACTTTTTAGTTAAGGGGTTATGTCCGCTGGGTGGTATGGTGGTTCTGATGCGTTAGCTTTATATGAGTATACCTTCTACGTATTCTTGGCATTTTGCTGTTGGATATCCACAGCAAATGTCCCCTTGTTGGACTCTGAGGTGGGTGAGAAGCGTGGAAGATGAATTATTAACGCCACATCATGGCATCACAAAACTCACAAACTACTAATAAACGGAAAAAAAACAGATAATGAATCTGATACTGAGGAATCAGTAATCAATCAATCTTTTCCTCGTTTTCTCATTATCGAATCGGAAAACGGGGAAAAACTTATTACAGATATGTCACCTTTCGTGATCGAGAAAACTGTCCATTCCATTGCTGGACATGTAAAACAAATTAAAAAATTAAAAAACAAAACAATACTTATTGAAACAAACAAAAAATCTCACTCCGATAATTTACTTACAATTACACAAATTTTAAACACAAAAGTCAAATGTTACGCTCACACCTCTATGAATATCTCCGGAGTACCTGAGGACGAAATTATTCGCGAGATGGCGCCACAGTTGGTAACTGCAGCTCGCCGAATAACCATCAAAAGGAATGACAAAATTATTAGTACAAATACTATCATACTCACATTTGCAACACCCGTCTTACCAAAAACAATAAAGGTTGCATATCTGCAATTGCATGTTGTCGCCTACATTCCTAACCCGTTACGTTGCTACAACTGCCAAGCCTTTGGGCACCACAACTCCAGGTGTACTAAAGAAGAACGTTGTGGTAAATGTGGCGACTCTGCATTCAAACATAACGAATCAGATTGTCCTAACGACCTCAAATGTACCAACTGCGGTCTGGGACATCACGCAAATTCAAAATTATGTGAAAAATTTAAAAAAGAAAAAGAAATCATAACAGTTAAATATACACAAAACATTCCCTTTCCAGAAGCAAGAAAATTAATTGAAGAAAAATATAAAATTTCAAGTCCGACCTCTTACGCATCTATTCTCAAAACAACAGCAACACACACAGAATGCAGGGATGCAAGTACGCAATACGAACCACAGCCAGAAATTCAAAATACAAAAAATACTTCCTCAGTATCAAATCCAAACAAAAGTCAACAAACACAACTTAACAAACCAAAATTAAACTTTTCATCTAATCAAACTATTACATTTAAATAAAACACAAAACCGGCAGGCTCTGGCAATGTCAAGAGCATGTCAATTTCTCAGAATTGGAAAGAGGGTTCTTCTAAGACTGTGAAGTCTAGAAGTTCCCCAGTCGTGAAGCCTAATACATCCTCGGTTGGAAGGCCTAGTGCTGCTCCGGCTAAGGAACTTGGAAAGCCTAGTGCTGCTCCAACTAAGGAAGTTGGAAAGCCTAGTGCTTCTCCAACTGGGGAGCACAAGGAGCAGTCAAAGGTGTCTAATGGCCCTATTGAGCTGCACAACAAATTCGAACAGCTTATGGACATTTCAGAGCCGGCAGCTGCACTGCCACTTCCATACTCTCATGAAAGGTTAGTTGAGGTGCCACTTCAGCTGACTTCTTCCGGGGAGGAGGATCCATCAGTGGAGATGTCGCTGCTTGAGTCTCCTAAGACCTCTCCTAAATCTAAGGCCAAAAATAAAAACAAAATTAAAAATCGCCTAAGCGCTAAATAATGGGTAAAACTAATAAGATCATTCAATGGAATTGTCGAGGTTTGAAACCAAATTATGATGAAATCAGCTTAATTTTAAATGAACACAACCCTATTGCCTTTTGTCTTCAAGAAACATTCTTGAAGACAAGTGATAAGGTATCTTTTAAACAATACTCACTATACAATCATATTTGTGATACCGGGGACAAGGCCACTGGTGGAGTTTAGATAATCGTTAATCGAAACATTCCTCACAGACCTGTTGCGTTGAAAACAAATTTGCAAGCTATTGCGGTCAGTGTTACTATGCACAGAGTCATAACAATATGTTCCTTATATTTACCACCTAGTTCTTCACTAGACCCTAAAGATCTAAATCACCTAGTTGCACAATTATCATCACCTTTTATACTCTTGGGCGATTTTAATGCACACAACTACATCTGGGGTTGTAAAGATATAAACGATAAAGGCAAGAAAATTAAGGATTTCTTAGCCAAAAACAATTTGTGTCTTTTTAATAATAAGTCACATACTTACTTACATCTTGCTACAGGCTCTCATTCTTCCATTGATTTAACAATATGCGATCCAACGCTTTTGATGGATTTTTC
Organism: Cyrtodaria siliqua; assembly: GCA_037043455.1. Classification (NCBI taxonomy): domain Eukaryota; kingdom Metazoa; phylum Mollusca; class Bivalvia; order Adapedonta; family Hiatellidae; genus Cyrtodaria; species Cyrtodaria siliqua. The sequence continues at coordinate 61,531 of JAWPHD010010366.1, forward strand.
GTGGAGTGTTGGAGACGACCTCTGTGGAAGTGATCACTTCCCCATATTTCTTGAAAATATTGGCCCTCCACTTCTCGAAAAAACGCAACGATGCAAACTTCGCAAGGCTGATTGGACTACATTTCAATCTCTTTGCGAGGAACAATTAAAGCCTTCCGTTTTCGAGGATGTCGAAGACGCAACTGCTCTTTTTACAAAAACTCTTCACGATATAGCTGATCAAACCATTCCAAAAACCTCGGCAAATCCTAAACGCCCACATAAACCATGGTACGACGATGACTGCAAAAAGGCAGTCAGCGATCGTCAAGCTGCAATAAATAATTTTAACTTGCGGCCAACTCAAACAAATTTAGATAACTTTAGAGTTTTTCGTGCGAAAGCCCGTCGTACTATTAAGGATAGCAAGAGGAAATCCTGGAGATCTTACGTCTCTAGGCTGAATTCTCGCTCATCTCTTAAGAAGACATGGGACATGGTCCGGAAAATAAGTGGTAAAGGTAATTCTAGCTCTGTTAATCATCTTAAAACACATAATGGAGATATAACATCTGTCAAAGATATTACAAACACTTTGGCAAAAACCTTTTAAAAAAAAATTCTTCTGAAAATTGTCAACTAAATTTTCTTAAAAATAAGAAACAAAAAGAACAGAAGAAGCTGAACTTCAAGTCGAAAAACTTGGAAAAATACAATAAACTATTCACTCTCAAAGAACTTCAAGAGTCCTTTACAAAGGCTCATGATACATGAAACTTCCCCGATTCTTGGCGGGAAGCAATCGTTATTCAAGTTCCCAAACCTGGAAAGCATCATACGGACCCAATAAATTATCGCCCTATTGCTTTAACGAGTTGTATATGTAAAACCATGGAACGAATGATTAATGAGAGACTCGTATGGTACCTGGAATCCAACAAGCTGATAACAAAGTATCAAAGTGGATTCCGGCGCCAACGAGGCACAACAGACAATCTCATTCGATTTGAATCATTTATTAGGGAAGCTTTCGTAAAAAAAGAACATCTAGTCGCTGTATTTTTTGACTTGGAGAAAGCTTATGATACTGCATGGTAGTATGGTATTATGAATGATCTTCATGAACTTGGTCTTAGAGGCCGATTACCCATTTTTACAGAGAAATTCATAGATGATAGACAATTTCGAGTCCGAATGGGTTCAACCCTCTCTGATATTCATGAACAGGAGATGGGTGTTCCACAGGGCAGCATACTGTCTGTCACACTTTTTAATATAAAGATTAACAGTATAGTAAAATGCATCAATCCAGGTGTGGATTGTTCGCTATATGTTGACGACTTTGTTATATGTTATCGTGCAAAAAACATGAATACTATCGAGAGACAATTACAACAATGTCTGAATAAACTTCAGACCTGGCCTGATGAAAATGGTTTTAAATTTTCTAAATCTAAAACTAATTGTATGCACTTTTGTCAACTACGTAAACATCATGAAGACCCTCATCTAACACTGGATGGGTCATCAATACCAGTAGTGGATGAAACAAAATTCCCTGGTCTTTTTTTCGACCGTAAATTAACGTTTATACCACACCTTAAATATTTGAAGGCCAAATGCCTTAAAGCTCTTAACCTACTTAAAGTTGTTGCAAACACTAATTGGGAAGCAGATCGAAAAGTCCTCTTGCGACTTTACAGATCTCTTATCAGATCCAAGTTGGACTGCGGCTCGATAGTATATGGATCGACTCGCAAGTCGTACTTGCAGATGCTCGACCCTATACATAATCAAGGATTACGACTCGCCTTAGGTGCCTTTCGTACATCACCAGCTGAAAGTCTATATGTTGAAGCTAATGAAACATCATTGTCTCATAGACGGGACAAATTATTTCTTCAATACGCCATTAAATTAAAGTCTAACCCTTCAAACCCAACTTTCGATAATGTTTTTAATCCTAGTTGTGAACCCCTTTTTGATCGAAAACCGAAGGCCATTCGACCATTTGGTCTTCGTATTAAACCAAAATTAAGAGACACTGAAATCGACCTAAATTTGATTGCCAAGTACAAAGTACCACAAATTCCACCGTGGACTTTGGAAACACCAACAATTATTTTTGATCTTTGTAATAATAACAAATACAGTACAGACCCTACTCTCTTTCAAAGCAAATTTAATGAAATTAAATCGGAATACAGTAACTTTCAGCATATATACACAGATGGCTCTAAAGATGGAGATAATGTAGCTGCAGCAGCTGTTGTTCACAAACACAGCATAAAGAGCCGCCTGCCTGACAAGGCCTCTATCTTTTCAGCTGAACTTAAGGCAATTGAACTTGCCTTAAATTATATTCAGGAATCTGATGATGACCATTTTGTAATATTTTCTGATTCCCTTTCATCTCTTCAAGCACTGGGTAATATGAAACATGATAACCCAGTTGTGCTTCAACTTTTAGAAAAGTACAATTCTCTTATAATTGATAATGCTATTATTTTCTGCTGGCTTCCAAGCCATGTAGGAATACGTGGTAATGATAGAGCTGATAGTGCTGCTAAGGCAGCATTAGATTTACATATATCTAATACCAAATTACCTTATACTGGTTTTAAAAGTTGTATTAACACATATATTCGTAACTATTGGCAAACCGCTTGGATTTGTCAGTTAACAATAAACTCCATTCAATTAAACCGTTACTCGGAGAATGGCGTTCTTCTAGTAGACCCGTTCGTCGAGAGGAAGTTATCTTAGCCCTGTTCTGGATAGGGCATACACGTTATACTCATTCATATTTATTACAAGGTGAGCAATTACCAGAATGTATACCCTGCTTTGCACCGTTAACGGTCAAACACATCTTATTGGAATATGTAGACTTTGATCCTATGCGTCAAAGGTACTACAATGTTAATACTGTGAAAGAGTTATTTGATACTGTAGATTTTAGTCTTGTTTTAGATTTCCTAAAAGAGATCAGACTATATAAATCATTATAATGTGTTCTTATATATATTTACTTGTTTATATGCCCGTTGACGGGCATTTGTTGATTTACATACATAGTTTATATTACACCTTATCATCCCTTATTTTTTAATAGTTTTATCTTTATATATTTACACTAATTTTTAAATAATACTTCATTTTTCATCAATTTTTGCGCACAATATGACCTATTTATGTGTCGACGTGCCGTAAAACACCATTCATTCATTCATTCCAACTCAAGCGTAACATCTAGTTAAAGGGAAGCAACTCGTACAAACCACTTTCCAAACAACTTACAGAGTTAACCTTAATTATCACTCTTTAACACTATAGTGGGTCATTAGATTTCATAGAGGGTCACTAAAACAAATTTCGATTCAGTTTAAATCATTTGTAAGTAACAAACTTAAGTAAATTTAATAATGTTTTTAAACTGTAAAGGTGATACAGTTCTTAGCTAATTCTGCATATGTATCTAGATGTAAATGAAGAGTAGCCGTGGAATGTTCATTCCTGATATATAGCCATATAACCGTTTTGTGTTGTTGTGCCGTAAAACCCCAATTTAAATCAATTCGAATACAACTTATTTTTGGAGTGCATACATGTGAAACGATACTTTGGTACAGTTATATAAAGATTATGTAACCGGGTACAGGTATATGGTTAATAATCGATTCCTAACCGCATGTCCTCGATAGCTCAGTGGTTAGAGCGCTGGTAAGGTAAACCAGAGACCCTGGATTCGAGTCCTGGTTGAAGAACGATTTTTTTACCACTTGTTATATTTGGGGGCTCGTCCGGGAGCATCCTGAAAAACACCAGCAGTGGTTCTCCTGTATAATTAAAAAATCAGTCTGGTGGCAGTGTATGTAACCGGGTACATACAAATGGTGAATAATCCATTCCTAACCATGTGTCCTCGATAGATCTGTGGTTAGGGCGCTGTTACAGTAAACCAGAGACCCTGGGTTCGAGTGTCGGTTGAGGAACGATATTTTCACCACTTGTTATATTTGAGGGCTCGTCCCGAAGCATCCTGAGAAACACCTCCTGTATAATTGGGTACGAGTTTCAGTCTTGTGGGGATGTATGTAACCGGGTACAGGTGAAAATCGATTCCTAACCGTATGTCCTCGATAGCGCAGTGGTTAGAGAGCTGGTACGATAAACCAGAGACCGTGGGTTCGAGTCCCGGTTGAGGAACATTTTTTTCACCACCTGTTATAATTAAATGTATCACATTGATTTATATGATAATTGTGTAATGTAAGAAACCATATATTGTTGTGCATATATTTATTTTAAAAAATAAAAATATTGGAATGTTTTTCCCCATTAACTAGCGGCGTTTAAACCGCATAAACGCCGAACCAATGTGAATCAATCTTATAATTACATTAATTTTACCCATTGCTTAAGTATCGGCAGTTTATTTTCAGACAGAATAGCCATTTTCTAGACGCAAACAATATGTGCGCAGTAGCTTCGCCTCCCTGAAAAATTTCCTACAATTTATTCATATTTGTTCTTACGAACAAATATTGTTTTAGATTTGGTACATAGCTAGAACATAGCTAGAACGGGCTAGCCTAAGCATATTTGAGCTTGGGCTCTAAAATATCTTAAGATGAATATATTACCCATAATCCAGTTTTAGCAAATTTCCTATAATTTCAGAACAAAATTAGGTAAAATACAGGATTTTTATTAACAAAAATCAAATCGAATTACATACATATCAATATATATGATCCTATTTTATGTATGTAAGAAGAAAAAAGCATGTTATATGTGGAAATAAAGGGAATATTACCTTATTGCCTTGCAGATCCTGGGAAGAAATGGTAGATTTTGGTGGGAAAAGAGACATTTCGAAGAAAAAAATACATTTCCTATGAACTACTTTTGTTCTTCAAAATTATGTATTGTTAGCAAATAGTGTGTGCTTGAAAATAATGATATAAATATCATGTCACCTTACCTGTTTTTGAGAAAAAGGCAGTTATAGCCCTAACATTTCTAAAAATGTATGGATTTTGGAGCAAAAAAAAAAGACTTTCTGTACTTTTAATTTTATGAATATTGAGTTCTACTCAACCCGGGGCTAGTGGGCGTGAATGGTGGCAAGCATATTTCACTACCGTTCACGATCCATGAAAACGAGACTGCAATATTTCGTTTTTATCGTGTTCGGCCGTTTCCAAAGGTCCACTCTCATACTCTTTTTCCTTTACTTTTACGTTATACATAACCATTGTTCTATTTACATGGATTCTACATGTGTAAAAATAGTATACAGTCATCAAGTCAGTAGTATTAGTTATATGTTAATTCAAACCTATTCGGCAGATGTTATGCGCTAAGTATGAAAAAGATATAGCGGCTAAACCAATAAATATATCTGTGGTATGTATCACAATACTGAAACTGTACTTGAGTTTAGTGTATATAATGAAATTTGTGAAAAATAAATAAACTTTGGAAAAAATATGTTAATTGTGTACACAGTCGCTCATTGACAGGTATACGCGAAAAAGATACACATACATAACTGTAGGAAATGTCCTTAATGCAAATATTATCGATAATTTGGCATGTTTTTTAACGGAATTAACGCACCAGTGTATTTTTTCCGTTTTGAAAACTTTGCCATGAGTTGTCTACGTATATACATATAATGAACAACCTCTTGAAGTTCTGATCCATTGTATAAAACGTCGTTAGGTAAATGAAACACATCACGAAAAGTTCATATTTCATAACTAAACTAACTTCACATTCAATATTATATTAAACGGTTTAAGATCGTCTATACAATATGATTTTCAGCTTAAGGACGCAGAGTTTGAAATAAACCTTAAACTAGAGTTAAATGCACTGGGTACCAAGAACGTATCGCTCAAACATGATATAGCCGAATCAAAGAATGCGGGTGTAGATGTACCTGAATTAGTAACAATTCTTCGACAATGCAAGGATGATATTGAGTTTGGCTTTGGACCTGAAAGCATTCCATTGAATGCTCTTACCCAAGAAGAATTACAACACGAAAGGGATATATTACTTCGCGAAAATGATGTACTCAGCAGTTCTGCAGAAAGTCTGACAAAAATCGCCCGTGATGAGCAAAAAACACTAAAATTAATACAAGTCAAATTGGAAGAACCCAACATCAAACAGTATTTGGAAGAAGAACGCTCTGAATTGTTAAAGAAGGAAATTTGGATTCTTAGAAGAAAAAAGAAGGAACGTACTAGCCGACAATATTATTTAGAAGGCCAATGCGATTTGTTACGAAGGACAACGTATACGCTGAAGAAAAAAGCTAAAAATCAAGGAATTCCAATTGAAGATGGAAGTGCACACACAGGCCATCATCTGGTGGGTAAACATTAACATTTCACTAGACAGATTGGCTTTAAATGATAACATATTTTAAGTTTAAATTTCACATTAGGCAAGGGAGCTGTCCGTCCGTCTGTATTTCAAATGTTTTCGTCTCAGAAACAGTTTTGCCAATTTTTACCAAATTTCACGAGTGTGATTTTCATCAATACGTTTCAGGTTTAACAAAAGTGATTGATCCACAATGGTTGATGTTATTAAGAAAAAGAATAACGGAGGTCCATTTGGTCAAAATGACTCCGCATTTGGGAAAACACACACGCAAATAAGTAGATATATCATAGCTAACCTTTTATTCATCTTTGCAGTTGTTGTTTGTTTCTGTGCATGTTTTTGGTTGACAGTCGTCCGTAAATGATACATTTCCTGTTCGACTTTTATATCTACTTATTATGATATTACAAAGTACTTTTTTGAAGTATTAAACATTGGTCAGGGTTTGGAAACAATAAACCTATTCATTTCTTCACTACCATACTCGTATATGATGAACTTCTGAAAATATGCGGTGGTCGCACTAGAACTAGTGTATGCAAAAGCCTTACAAGAAGAATACTTTTTAAAGTCTAGATTATTTAAATCTAATTATTTCTCTATCATGTTTTGACTTTAGACAACTAATATTGGAAAACAATATGAATGATGTGAATACGATATTTTCTTTTGTTTTGTAATCTAATTTTCTCGTTCTAGGATACAGTTTTTTTTTTGTTTGTTTGTTTTTTCATTTCTCAGTGTAAAAGCAAATGCTTTTAATATTGTTTATTTGTGTCCTCCCGTGCCTGGCGCGCCCCCATGTTTGTTCACCATATCTTCTCGTATATTCCTGTATATCACACCAACTCACATGCCAGTTGGTCCGATTGTCGCTCTTCATTATATTTGACTTTATAATTTATCCCCATGGGTAATGACCTAAACTCATGGAGAGCGACTATTGGACTTTATAATAACAGGCGACAGCGAAACCTAAAACCGTGTACGTGCTTTATGCACCCTCTTAACATGACATTAGATATCATTATGTACTTCATTCATTGTTTAATAAGAGTAACTCAATTAATTGCTCGTTTTCATTTAAAGGCTGCGTATCCTTATATTGCATTTATCGCCGTATTATTTGTATGCCACACTTTAATTTCATTATCGGAGAAAAATAATTATGAATATAAATCTAATCCGATTTTTTTTCAACATACGATATTATGCAAAATATTTACTTTTTCTTAACTACGGGTACTTTAATTATATTATCAGGAGATGTAGAACTGAATCCGGGCCCAAGTTATGACACAAGGCAATGCTTTTCAATAATACATCAAATATTTGTAGTATCAGAAACAAATTGGACTATATCAAAGACAACTTCGTGGATTTTGATATATTGTGTTTTACTGAAATTCATCTATCGACTGATATTGGAAACGAAATATTACATTTAGAAACTTTTGATGCTATGTTCCGTAAGGATAATACATCTTATTCCGGCGGATTATTAATGTTTATCTCGCCCCATTTAAGACCAAAAAGGAAAATTGAATTGGAATATTTACTTCCTGAATCAATATGGGTTGAAATTAAAGATAATAGCCAGTCTTTTCTAATATGCACACTTTATCGTCCACCGCACTATGCAGTTGAATTCTGGGACAGGTTAAACGTCTGCATTGAACATGCTTCTGAAATAACTTCAAATATCATTATCTTAGGTGACATTAATGAAGACCAATTAAACCTGTCAAATCATAAATTTCGAGATATACTTACTCTTAATAATATGATAAATATAATTAAAGATCCTACCCGTGTAACTAACACTTCAAGCACTTTAATAGATCCAATCGCTATCTCTAATCATTTAACTTCTTATGATTCTGGCGTTTATCAAACAGCAAATCTTATCAGTGATCATTATAGTACATATGCTTTTATTAAAAGCGTACTTTGTATAAATATACCGTTTCCCGTTTCAAAGAAGAGTCTGGAATTACAAACGTGCTGATTTTGAAAAGTTGAATAATTTAATGAGATCAACAGACTGGACTTTTTTGCATACAGATTTTGTAGATATCGCTGCAAATAGTTTTATTAATAAACTCACCGATCTCATGAAGGAATGCATTCCAACTAGTTTCGTCACAATTCGTCCAAATGATAAGCTTTGGTATAATTCAGAAATTCGACTTGCATCTCGTAAACGCGATAGAAAAAAATCAATAGCTTTACGTACAGGCAATCAATCAGATTGGCGCTTATATAAAGACCTTCGAAATAAAGTTAATAATATGAAAAAGCATGCTAAAGAAATATTTTTTAATCAACTTGAATTTTTTCTAAGTGATATGAATTCTGCAAATCCTCGACAGTACTGGAAAATAATCAAAATGTTAATTAAAGAAAACGCTAACAGTTGTAACGTCATACCACCTTTAAAGAACAACGATGGTTTATATTCTGTATCTGACGAAGAAAAGGCAAATTTATTGAATGACTTTTTTACATCAGTATCAACTGTTGACGACACCAATGCCATTCTACCACAATTTATACCTAAGACGATCAATACTATCAATGAAATTAATATTACTAAAAATGAAATTTCTGATATCCTATCAACTTTAGTGATAAATAAAGCTAGTGGACCAGATGAAATAAGTCATAGAGTCCTGAAAGAAACTTCAAAAACAATATGTCGCCCCCTGTGTATTCTGTTTAATCGTTCAATTCAAGAGAATATCTTTCCACAATGCTGGAAATTAGCTAATGTTATGCCACTTTTTAAATCAGGTGATAAAGATTCACCTTCAAACTATAGACCAATATCGTTAATTAGTTGCGTTGGAAAAGTTATGGAACGCGTGATATTCAAACATATTTTTTATTTTTTGCTTACCAATAATTTAATATTTAAATACCAGTCTGGTTTCTTACCTGGTCATTCAACAGTTTATCAACTAATTGATATTTATAATCAAATATGCAAAGCGATTGATGAAAACAAATTTACATGTATGGTATTTTTTGATATATCCAAAGCTTTCGATCGCATCTGGCACGCAGCTTTAATTTTTAAACTCCGACAACATGGCATTTCAGGCAACCTTATTAATTGGATAAATAATTATATAACTGATCGTAAACAAAGAGTTTTCGTTGGTTCGACCTTTTCCGAAATAAAAACTCCAAATGCCGACGTACCCCTAGGACCATTATTGTTTTTAATTTATATAAACGACATAGCTGATTCATTGCTTAGTACGACAAGGCTATTTGCTGATGACAGTTCTATTGCGGTATCTACATCCGACTTAGATTATATGGAAACTACAATTAATGAGGACCTGTGTAAAATATCGAATTGGTCAAAGCAATGGCTAGTAAAATTTAATCCATCTAAAACTGAAGTTATCTTCTTTTCACTTGCAAACAGAAACCGTCCGTCTTTGATATTTGAAAATACACAACTTAACTTTGTTGACCATCATAAACATCTAGGAGTAACCCTTATTCATGATGGGTCCTGGCATCAACATATTTCAAATATTGTAATATCTGCGTCTAAGGTATTAGGTTCAATGAAATTAATGAAATTTAAATTAAAACGCCAAACGCTTAATCAAATATATAAATCTTACCTTCGCCCTATTTTAGAATACGCGGCAATAGAATGGGATAGTTGTACAAATTATGAAAAGGATAACTTAGAAAAAATACAATATGAAGCCGCGCGAATAGTTACTGGCCTGACTCGTTCTGTCTCTATACACAAATTGTTAACTGAAATTGGTTGGGTCTCTCTGGCCGACCGAAGACATATCCAAAAGTTGATATTGACCTTTAAATTTACAAATGGAGATCTACCGAGTTACTTGAATGAAATATTCCCTGCAACTGTTTCGGAATCGAATCCTTACAACTTGAGAAACAGTTCCAACTTCGTTACTTTACCTAGAATAACAGAACTGTTTTCGATATCAATCTTACTGTCATCTCTAAAACTTTTCAATGAACTTGATATTAATATTCGCGAAGCACCATCCCTTTCGAGTTTTAAAACTAGACTTAACAATTACTTTAAACCACCGATAGTACCCCAATACTATATACTGGGTGATAGATACTTTTCAGTTATACATACGCGTTTGCGAAACAACTGCAGCAATTTAAACGATGATCTCTTTATTAATCATTTGAGGGATAATCCCAATTGTATGTGTGGTGATGGTTTTGAAGATGTTGAGCATTATTTGTTTAGATGTGTAAATTTTAGAAATGAAAGACGGCAATTATTTTTAGACACTCGTATATTTCATCCTTTAAGTACTCACAAACTTTTATACGGCATCGACCAACTAAAATACGAGGAAAATCATATTCTATTTACTCAAGTTCAAAACTATATCAAAAACACTAAACGATTCCAAAATCCTTAACTTTGTATCAATATAGCGTTGTAATTTGTCTATATCTACTGTCGCTATGTTTCTATCAGCCTGAACGGGGATATTGTGGTGTTATTGCGGTGGAGATTGCGTGGGGGTAGAATGGCCAGGCAGTGTTTACTTTTTTGGATTTTTTAATTATTTTTTTCTTCGTTTTTCCTTTTCAAATTTATATTTAAATATATTGTTACAATTTCAAACCGATAATCATATACACTTTTTCAGCCACAATGGAGAGAACTGTAACTAATGTTGTAATAACTTGTAGTTCAATCCATTTGCATATGTTTCTATGAATATTGTGATGTTGAATTGATGTATTGTAACATATCCTAAACTACGATTTACAGCTCGACCGCACAGAAGACGCCGAATCTCTCTACCATTTTGTAATATGGCACCGTGAGGACGCAAACGGCATTGATCTTGTTCCATACGACCAGACCTCCAACTTTGTTATTGAGAATGCTTTCACAGACGGTGAAAAGTGTGTACGTCTCTGCGACAAAACCGATGATACAGTCTATGTAGTAGACTTTTGCAAAATGATTTCTTATCCCATAGGTAATGACAAAAAATCCGTGAATATTATCCGGAAGGATATTACAAAAGGTTAGTAGCTTTCTTACTGTTGTTTATACATTTTATGTAGGAAATGAAGACATTTAATACACTCACACGATGCAAACTATTTATTAAATGCATCATGACTATTTATTATATTCATCGTCACTTTTCAACGCTTTATACTATATAGGTAGGTGTACGGGATTTAAATTTCACTTTCCTAGGTTGCATAATCTTGCAGCGATACATGACTAGGTTTAAAACTTAAAGGCGTATTTGTTTAAAAAGCGGCACCAGAAGCCCCCCAGTTCGACTGGACACCGATGAAGAAGGATGAAAACATCAAGCTGGTCCCAATTGCCAAAACAGATAAACAATACCAGGCAATAGAACAAAGATTTTTAAAGGAAGTTCAGACAGGGCCATACTCACATAGAATACGATTTGACAAGAACAACATGAACGTTACCAATGTAAGTTAAACATGCTCAACTTTTGATTATTTGTCCACCTTCACTATACGTTTTATGTTTGCTACAGCTATGTCTGCAATCATATCATATATTAAAATAAAACTCACCATCGAAAGACACGAACGATATTTATTGACACTCAGGCAGATACCGTTGTCGCAATTATTACAGAACACCATATCAGGATGGTATTTTCAACATTGTCAAGCCTTTTTTTACTAAATAAATAAATAAATATATCCCTAAGAAATTCAATTCAACGTGGCCAAACCATTGAGATTTTATTGCTACTATTTTTCTTGATATATATCTCTCTAAAACAATATCCATATAATCTATTTACGTATTTGGTCATTGAGTATATATGTCTTTGTTTAAGTTTACAATAAATCACATCGCCCATTACAAGAAATTCTGGCGGGGACTCCTAAACTTACATTTTCCCGATTTTTTAGGATGAACGTGGACCAGTTTGTCTCTTATCATTTCAATGACATTTTCCCGAGTTATTGGGATGAAAGTGGGCCAGTTTGTCTCTCATCATTTCCATGACATTTTCTCGATGCATTGGGATGAACGTGGACCAGTTTGTCTCGTATCATTTCAATGTATTAGTTTTAATGAAAAGTTGTACTCTAATTGTAAAATGTCATTTTATAAGAACTGAATGAATACTTTCTACATATTTTGTTAAATAACAATTGTTTGTGGCGTCCTCAGACTACATAGTAGATATAAAAATCGAACAGGAAAAATAGAATTCAAAAAAATGTCTACTGTTATTGTTTTGTTTGTATTTCAACAGAATACTCTTTTGGTTATGTATACTATGCCTAATTTGGCTGTGTGCATTCTGTACCCGTGAGGCAGGACAAGGTTTTGCGTTGGAGTCAGTAGGTCAAAGATGTAATGACCATCAAAATGGTTCTCACAGTTGTCACAATACATCCATTGTTTGAGGTCCATAAATGCATATTACATCAACAAATAATACTAAAAGAAAATCATTCGGAAGCATCAAACATGAATTAAGTCGTTTTAAAGTTTGAGTCGTTGTCATAATTATACGGTATTGTTTATTTCATATTACACTTTCAGGTTATAAAAATACAAAACAAGACCGGGTATCGCCAGTACGCAGCCAAACAGAAACAAATTGAGGGACAGAAACGAAATTTGCCCCCAAACATGCCGATAGAAAGATATCTGTGGCACGGCACAGTAGAAAAAAGTGTTACCAGTATACAGACGCACGGCTTTAACAGAAGTTATTGCGGGGAAAATGGTAATTTAATGTCGTAAATAATCCTACATAATCAAATTTGTTTTCTAAAGTTGAATCATTATTTTATGAATAAAGAAGTGGCATATTGCAAATATATTGATAAACTGGGGGTTGCCGACCAAAATCAAAAAATCATCAAAAAACCATAAAATCATCAAAATTGTAGAAATGACCATAACATGGTCAATATCTGTCAAAAAAATCAAAAAAAGCATCAAAAACATCAAATCATCAAAATTGTGAACTAAAATCACTAAAATTCTGGACCAAAACCCCATAACATGGTCAATATCTGTCAAAAAACCATAACCTACCCATCCATGGACTGGCTTCACCCGCCATGACGGTAAAATACATAGCCCACCTGGCCATAGCTCAAACATATATATATTTCTAGACCAAAATATATATATGGCTTGGCTTCGCCCGCCATGGCTTCGCCATGGTCGCCCACCATGGCTTCACCATGGTCCCCCACACAAAGACTAACGATGCTCAACGTATCGTCTTACCGGTATGCGTTACGTCTTACCAGCATGCCGGTGGCTTCGCCCGCCAGCGTTTTATCGTGGTCCCACACATATAACGCCTAGAATGCAGCGAGGCTTCTGGCCCACCGGTGACTTCGCTATACCTGCAGTCCATTTGAGCACAGGGAATTGAAGGGTTCGCCCGTCATGGCTTCGCCCACCATGACTTCGCCATGGTGTAGCTGGTCCACTCGCCATAATGTGATTAAACCTGAATACGTCTAAATTTTAAGCACTCAGCATTATAATTTAAATTTCCAATAAATTTATCCACTATTCTGACTGAAACTCCACCACAATCAGCACAAATTTTATATTTTGCTCTTGTACCTTTTTTACATATTGAGCATGGTAATACTGACTTTTTAATAGATACTTATGCAAACTGCAATAATTAGAATCTTTTGTAGTCTTATTTTTACATGGATTGTGTAATCCAATTTTAAGAAATTTGCAAACATGGATTTCTTTTTGATAATTGATTTCCATTATTTCTTTGTATTATATATTTCCTTAATACATTATAGTGAGATGACCGGTGGGCTATGTTGAATACAAAGGTGGTGGATCATACTCATACACATTACTAAAACAATTTATCACACACTTTTTAGACTGTTTTGTAAGGTTGCCATTGCTTCCTTTCTTCCCTGCTCCACTAGTTCTTTTTTTTGAACTTCGCTAATTTCAAGTGTCTTTTGTTCTTTCAAATTATAGTATCTCTCCAGTTCATCCAAAACTATCTTGAACTCTTGCTCAGATATCTGTGCATCACTCAATGCTTTTGATATTAACTGCTTTATACTATTCAACTTAGACTCTGCCAAAGTTTTTATTGTATGATGTTTTTGAGCTTTTACATTAAGCTTGCGTCTGATGAAATTAATACAAACACCTGTAGCTCCACATAGTATTGCTGCTATTTCTAAAGGTAACAAAACTGGAACAACAAATCCAATCCCAGCCATAATAACACCTGCAGATATTAAGGTAGTGTCAATTCCATCCGTGATATTAATACCACGTTTTTATTTTTTATAAAGAGACTTGCGTGTGTCTCGCTCTGTAATTAACTTTTGTTCAATCTCTGAAATATTTTGTAATCTTTAATTCTGTACGTCCTCTGACAACTCCGGATATAAATTTGGTGCTGTCGGTTGCTTCATTTTTTTAATAAGAAAAATTAAGTTAATTCAATTAATAATGACACCACCGTATTTACAGCGGTAGCGTTAGCAACCTTGCATACAAAGTTGACAACAGAACCAGCATAAATCTCTAAAGGACTATCAAAGTTATCGTGTTTGCGTGGGGTGGTGTGAAGTGTTATACCATAATTGGGTTGTTCAACACCATCGACAGAAACTATGACAGTTACGTCACCAACTAACCGGTCACTTGCTAAACTTACATACCCCACATTTGTTTCTGCTCCACCGTTACCAAATGAGAGTACTCTATTCATTGCAATAGGACCCTTAGCCTCCGCACATAGTGTTATAATCCCATATTTAAGAGTATCAACTCGGTTAACAATAGGCGCAACTCGCCTATATAAATCTTGAACATCATTTATCAAAGCCTCTAAGTCTTCTGTTTTTTTAGGCCCAAATATACTCATTTTTTTTTTATAAAAATATTTTTTTTTAAATAATTTCTAAAACACAACTCATGGGCAAGCCGTGATTATCTATCGTGTTGCCATACTCATCTCTGACTTCTATTTTTAATTCAGAAATTGTACCATTCATAAGACAGTGATATTTCGGATAAAAATGTGTATATACAATATCTCCATACTGCTTATTTACTACAGGTACAACCCCTATAACAGCTAAATCAATTGGACAATCTCACTTACGAACACCTTTTATCCAGCTTCTGTCCTTGAATCCCAGCATATTTGAAAGACGGGTTGACATTCGTGTCTCTATTGGCGTATCTAAAACTGCTGTAGCATTTTGCGTATAAATCTCTAGGATAATATCTTTATTTAGCAATTTAAACCTTTCTACCAAGTCTTAAAAGTTATAGAGTCCGCCTGATATATGTTGCGTTTTATCTGGGCTTTTTGTCTTTATGACTTCTTGATCAACATTAAACCAACCGATAGTGTATGTAAAACTTTTCATTCCAACACGCTTATCTCCATTTCTATTATCGACATACTGTTGTAAGTTAATAGAGTTGTCTATGTTTGAAATTGTATGAAACATTTTTTTTTTTTAATATATATAAATAAAAATGATTTCTAAAGAATTTAAATATAACCCGGATGCTCACTATTTAAGTACTTTCAGCAAGAAAGTGATAGATATAATAAATCAAAACATAGTCATTACATCCAACGGTAAAGACTTTAAAGCATCATTTCCCAATGTCTTAGACAAATACAAACTCCCATACGTCAAATAAGATGCTATAGTCCAACGCTGGGGAACAGATTGGATGTTATTTTGGCAGAACCAGTTGAATTTTGCCATTTGGTGCGCGACAACTGGATGTGGTATTGATTTTAACAACCATCTAAAAGCTGATGCCTTGGTGGGTTCGTTATTTCGATTTCATGTCTACTACCAAGTCAGAAGAATATTATTTGAGATGAGTGTAGCAATGCCACAAGACTCAAATTGGAATGCGTTTAATAACACATATACCCGAAACGCGTACGAAAGAATATGCAAGGAGTTTGACGTTGACTTATATTCAGACTGGAGACAGAAACAAAGCTATAATCATGGTCTAGGAACAATTTATAATTACTGGACACATATTGGTTATCATCTTTTGGAAAATACTGTATACGACAACAAAACGATGAGTTTTACAGTCTATGAGAGTGATAAAACATATCACATTGATTACATTGCCCAAGGATCTGAGGCTGACAACAGCTAGTCTACTTTTATACTAGATTGTTCATCTGGATTTACAAGAGCTGAGGTAGAACGCATCAATGACAGCATAAGAACATACTGCTAGGCAATCCTTGGCTCGCAATCCCAAACAAAAACAGATATACTTGGAACTTGAACGGCATTTGATGCACAGAAACAATTTCTAGCAAATGTAGAGGACGCAATAAACAGCCCCATCAACTTGCCCAGTCAAATTTCAAGATATGAAAACACCCTAAAATATGCAAGAAGTAAAGTAAATTTTGTCTATGGAAGTGGATTGTACATGTCTCCGGGTGACATGGTATTGAGAATTGGAACAATACAAGACTACAATAATGAAATTGTAATAGAAACCGATGCACAAGCATTAGGATTAAATAATGATGTAAATGTAAAACCAGTACCACCAAAAAAAATTCAACCTTTTCAAGGCACCACAACAAAGAAATTTTTACCGGAACACTTTGATAAATCAATACATAAAACTGTGGAACATAACCCACCAGAAATACAAAAAATAGCGATTGAACACGAAGATAACAAAACAACCATAAGTGTTGGTACTATAGTAATAGGTCTTGCTGCATTACTTATCTACGAGATTTACTAAACCACTCTTTGGCTGCCACATATAGCAACCCAACAGCGGCAACAAGCAAAGCCCATAGATTGTTAGCAAGCCAATTAATAACATTACCTGTTGCAGATAAAAGCCATGATACTATTGCACCAATAACTCCTGGTAAAGCTGCTGCAGCTTTACCAGCTAGGTTGGCAAGAAGTTTACCAAGATTACTTAGTTGTTTTTTTATCCAATCCTTGGCACTTGATGAATCAGGTTTTGGAGTTGGAGCAGCACTTGATGTGGGAATAATGGCCTCAACTAATACCCCAATAATCATACCAAAGGCAGTCAAAATACTAACCATAGTAATACCTTGCTCCCTAAACAAGGTTTTGATTCTCTCACCCAATGTTGTGTCTTCTTTTAACACCTTATTTATAGTTTCTTTTATCCTGTTTATTTGACTGCGTAATGCTTCTTTGTTTTCACTTGCCGCTTCAAGTCGTGCACTTTTTTCATCTTCTAAGGTTTTTATTCTGTCAAGTAGACGCTCTTGTTTAAACTCATCCTCCCGCCCGGGGGTGCTCACCTGTTCTAATTTTTGTTTTTCTTTTGCTATATCTTTATCAAGCTCAGTGAGCTTTGAGAGATTATTAGTAAGAGTTCTCCACGGAAGCTTTGCAATCTCTTATCTAAACCTCGTATCTCTCGCAGTGTTAGATCTTCTGGTTGAACAGCAGTTTTAGAATAAGTTTCATCTATATTACTCTCAATTATAATTACAGCATCTACTGTATTTTGTACATCTTCAGTTGTAGAAAAAGTTTGCAATGGTATATTCTCTGCAGCGATGGTATCTCTTGTTTTTACCAAGGCTGCTATTTCTGCCCTACCCCGAGCAAGTCTTTCACGTGGAACTAAATAATCATACATTTTTAAAGTGTTTTTCACAAAGTCAATACCATGTGTCCAGCTTATAAAACTTGATTGGTTCGTTTGGATTATTTCCCCTATAATAGGTAAGTGGGACGTCATCCTTCCCCAACCGAACTGCATATAACATTGTTCTACCGATTTTGTCCTCAGCTACTCTAAAATCATCTTCATAATCAATTCCGCTGATCTCAGCATTAACTTCAGTAAAAAATTGATCTACTAACCACTTATTTTGTGTGAGCTGTTCTTTTATTTTATCTTCCCCTTGAAGCTGATTAATATGATTATTTGCATTTACAATTTGTCTCTGGAATTCTAAGCCAGGTTGTATACATTCTTCATCAAGTAATTCATCTACATAAGCATCTGGATCGAACGTAGGATTGTCAAACTCAGCCATTGTTTATTTTATTTAATTTAAAAAAAATAATATATATATATATATTTAAAAACATGTCAGCTTACGGAAACAAACTCAACCCTCATAGAAAACTAAGAGAACCTCATGGTGCCAAGGGCATCCGCACAAGTGTAGTTATTACTAACAACCCTTCAACGATAGACCAAAACCAGCAACTGCTTGTGAGATTTCCTAATCTAAGTACTAATGATGTGATAGTTCCACGTACTGCTCGTCTTGCCTTTGAAATAGAACTTAAAAGCAGAGACTTCAACGCTACTGTATACCAGAATCTGGGCAGAGCAATAGTGAAAAAAATGACAATCAGAATAAGTGGCAACGAAGTCATGTCAATAGATGACAGTGATATATATCACAGTTATGTAGATTTATGGAAAAGCCCTACCGAACTAATAAACATAGCTTACCAAGGTGTGGGTAAAGCAAACATGCTAAAACATAGAGTTGGCGCGGGAGATGCTTCCTCAGACACCGGAGATGAAGCTGTAGCAGCAGCTTATGGAAATAGATTTTGTATTCCACTGGACTTTGAAATGTAAGAAAGTCATATGCCATTTTATCAAGCGGGGCTTGGTGATAGGTTAGAATATGAATTAACGTTTAACGATAATAACAAATTTATCAAAAGCAGTGATGCTGATACATCTTATGTAATAAAAAATATCTGCTTGGAATTTGATATGGTTAGTGATGTTGAATTAGCCAGACAAATAAGACAGCAAACCAATGGTAAGATGTCATTTATGTATGATCGTATCTTGCGACACAGAAAAATAATAGCAAACAAATCTGATACCCTTTGGAATATCAACATTAATCTACCAGCACGGAGCATGAAAGGTATTTTAATGCTGTTTGAAGACCCAGAAAGAACAGACACGGAATCCTTTTACAACCCAATGATTGAAAAGGTTGAAATGACAATAGAGGGCGTGCCAAATCAGTTGTATAGTCAGGGCATGAGGGCATACCAGCATTGGGATGAAATCAACACATATTTTGCCTTAACCTCAAAAAGAAACAAAGAGACAGACGTAGTAGCGAGGGACTTATACTTTACCCATGTTTCTCTTGAGACCTATATGCTTTGTGGCTTGACCTTAGAACATGTGATGACAATTTATTACACGGCAGTGGAAGAAGAATAGAAAACGGCAGTGAAGGCATAACGATACTCATAAATAAAAAAGCAGATGCAGATCAACTTTTAAATATTTATCTATATATAATACAAGATGCGCAAATCAATTTCGAAGATGGAAGATTCAAGGAAGTACGATACTAAATATCCTAAATATCCACACAGTGCCATTATCTGCGGTCAGACAGGCTGCGGCAAAACAGAGTTTGTTCTTGACATACTTGAACAAGAGTATGTTGGAGTTTTTGAACATATAATTATATTGTGTCCAACCATAGAGTGGAACGAGGTTTATAAAAATAGACCCTGGATAGGAGATGTGAGAAACCCGAGAGATAACAAAATAGTAATTGTCAATCCCGTGAGCATAAACAAAGAAATGCTACAAGAACTGTTGCGTTTATTTTTCAAACAATATGCTGGCAAGCCTACATTATACATCATTGATGATTGCTCCGCCACAAAAGAATTAACAAAGAAAAAAGATATGTTATCAGAGTTGGCATTCTCCGGTCGTCACGCCAAACAATCAGTATGGGTCATTTCACAGAGATATAATTCTGTATTGAAAGATTTGCGGGAGCAAGCAAAATGGTTGTGTATGTTTTACACCAAGGACAGAGATAGTTATGAAAATTGTTTGAGAGAAAATGATGTTATTCCAACGCTGGAAGAGAGAACCAGAATAAGAAAAGCTTTAGCAAAGACTAAATATTCCAAGTTAATTTTGAGGACTGAACAACCCACTGGTTATTGGGTTGAATAATGTTTAACAGCATGTTGCTAATTTATTTGAACTCCCAATTAACTGTTTAGAGGACTAGATTAAAAATGAGGTTTTATCCATTTTTTCTACATTGTAGCAAACGAGAAACTAATAAGGAAAGAAGGAGGCAGTTGGAGCTTTTAGGTTTTGGGAAATGTGGTATGATCCTGGATGACCCAGACGGAACGTCTACGCTTGTGACGGATAGAGGGAGTTTTAAAATACCTTCCATGTACACGGATGAATCCAGACATTTCCTCAACAAGCTGTTGTGGACTGAGGATCCTGACTTTTCCAGGATGCAGCAACATATAAAAGACTCCATGAAGCTGTGGAAGAACGTAAAATGGAGGGACAAACTGAGGATAATTGACAAGTACGTGCTTGGGTTGGAGTGCGACATCAAGGAAAAGAAACTTATAAAAAGTGTCATCACAATAGCATTAAATTTAATGATGATACAAACTAATGATATCACCTATCAGGATTTTGAGATTAAAAACATAGATGGTACATTCGATGGGGAATATTTTTCAAAATTGAGTAATGCTAATAGCAATGCTAACAGCAAATGAGTAATGCTAATAGCAATGCTAACAGCAAATGAGTAATGCTAATAGCAATGCTAACAGCAAATGAGTAATGCTAATAGAAAAAAATAGTATTGTTAATAACAATGCTATTAACAATACTAACCATTACTAGTTGTGTGGTGAATATCGCAGCTGGTTGTTTCGTATTTTATGTTTATTCCAAAATAAAAAATAAAATGACTACTATAAAGATGAATGCGGAAGAACTATTACAAGGTATCATACTGGAAGATTCCACGGAACGTTTCACAGATGAATCAAATCAACAAGAAACAAAAAAAGAAAGATTATCAGCCATAGTGGCTGGCGGCGGTAGTTGTCAATATTTGGGTAAAGACATACAACTCACGACTATAGATAGCATGCCCCCAGATGAAATTAATAAACTTTACTGTAGATATGAAGCAAGACTTGGGGCAAGCATGGCTAAGACTTTAGGCAATTATTTTATTAAGTTGTATGTGATGGGAGTATCAAAATATTTTAATATAACCAATCCACCAAAACTGACAGAAGATTTGGAGGAAGACCCATTTTTTAAACATGCTTTAACAAGTGCGTGTTGTGAGTTGTATTACAAGTATGGAATGTACTTAGCGCCATTTGCAGCAATGCTGACAACTGTTCGACATATTGATTTTAATAAAAATAAAAATGTCGATAATAAAAATGAAGAACCAAGTGGAGAACCAAGAGAGTGAAGTTGATACACAATCTGTTAAACAACAAAATCCAAAACGAGTAAAAGCTGGGAAAAAAGGAGCAGCAGTAAGGAAGGCAAAGCGTTTGCTTCAAGATGCACAGGATGCACAAGATGCAGGACAGATAACAAAAGTACCAAGAGGTGAAGAGGAACTAGAAAAAATCAAAATAAATGTATACAAAAATTATATTCCACCGATTTTATTAGTAGGCTTTGCTGGTTTGGGATTGTATATTTATAACAAAAAATCGGTAGCACCACCTGTAGCTGTGCAACCTGTTCATGTTACACCAAAAGACCCGTTTGATTTTTAATTTTATTTTTTTTCATATGAAAAAAATGGCAGCAAGTATTGACGTAAAACAAATTGTAAATATGATGTATCACGCTGGAGTGGAAACACTTTTAACTGTTGGATATTCTGAGATTGGCAGAAAAGTACTAAAAAGACCAGCCCCTAAAGTGGATTTTAATATGGCAGATGTTGGGATGCTGTCTGTGGATATAATGTTAGCAATGGCTACAAAGGATATGTTGATTAAGCGGATATTATGAAATAATTTTAAAAAATATATAAAAAAGATGGCAAGCGCAGTAGCAATGATGATCGGTGGCGCATTAACAAACGCATTAGCATTTAGCGGTTCAAATTATTTCTTTTCAAAAATGGGAAGTCATTCAGATGAGGAAAGACAAAGGCATGACAAAGCCGTAGAACAATTGGAAGCAACACAAGCGGCGTGGAATAAAAAAAGAACAGAGAGATTAGATTTTATTAATAAGCAACTGCAAAAAGAGCATCATGCAGGGCAGACTTTTGATGATGTGGACCAAGCTATGAAACAGTATTATTACATAACTGGCAAACATTTGCTTTTGGAAGCGGAGCCCAAGTTGAGTGATTGTTATACACCATCTCCGGATCAACAGAATAGAGAAATTACGTTTATTGTGGTGGGCATGGCTGCAACTGGATTTGTGGCGTATAAATTGAGTTCATAGTTTAAAACTATAAAAAATAGTTTTAAACTCTAAGTATATTTACTTTGCCAGGTCTAAGCTACGGCGGTCTCATCTTCGTTATTTCACTTTCTTCTTTTTACGACCACGTCCTTTCTTGGTTTAACCACGACTTCAGGTTCAGAATCGCTATCTTCCTCAGACTCGCTCTCAGAGACATGGTTGGTGGTAGGTTCGCTCTCAAATTCGCTCTCAGACTCGGATACTGTCTTGGCGTGACTCTTTTTCTCTGTCTTGGCGTGACTCTTTTTCTCTGTCTTGGCGTGGCTCTTTTTCTTTTTCTTTTTCGGTTCTCCACTTTCCAGAATGACTAAGTCAAATGCATGATACTTGTTATTTCTTTTGTTTTTACATGGTTTCAATCCAAGTGGTCGCACATAATATGGTGGTTCTACACTTGCCTTCTCTATTTTATCTTTGAGATGACCAGGCGCCCATACATCACTGTTGTCTGATAATGTTAATATCATGGATGGACCATATTGAGTTTTCACTATTTTTGTATCCGTAATAGCGTATATTTTATTCAATTCCAAGTCGGTCCATTTCTTTGTGCTATTTTCTGATTTTTGCGCTTGCGCTTGAAGCAGTTCATCAAATCGTACAGTTTCCATTATTTTATTTAGTATATATATTTTCTTAACCCATTTTCAAAAATTGTTAATAGTATTGTTAATAGCATTGCTCTAAGAGCAGTTCATTAAATTGTGCAGTTTCCATTTTTTTCCATATATATATTTTCTTAATACATTTAAATATGGAAAATATTTATTACAGTCCACAAGGATTTTGGAGAAGTTACACAGCAGTTAAAAAATTAGCAAAAGAGGCTGGTGTCAGTAAGAAACAGGCCTTAGAATTTTTAAAGAAACAAGCTGTGTGGCAGATTTATTTACCCGCACCAAAGAAAATAATTAGACCCAGGTTTGATGTTTCCGTTAAGAATGGAGTGCATCAAGCTGATTTGTTATTTCTGCCGCACGACACTTTTGGCTTTGGCCGTGGCCGCAAGACATATAAATATGCATTGACTGTGGTTGATATTGCGAGTAGATACAAAGAAGCAGAGCCGCTGACTTCCAAGGATAGCAAAGAAGTTGCCAAAGCATTTGAAAATATATACAGTCGGCATCTAAAATATCCAAAGTTATACAAGTGGATCCAGGCAGAGAATTCATGGGTGCAGTATCACAGTTGATGGTCAAACACAATGTAAATATCAGACGGGGCAGAACAGAGATACACAGAGATCAAGCTATAGTGGAAAGATTTAACAGAACATTAGCTGAAAGATTGTTTGGTTATCAGTATGCTAAGGAAATTGTTTCGCAAAAACGCAACAGAGAGTGGGTAAAGAGATTACCAGAAGTTGTTAAAGCCATAAATGTGGAGACAAAAAAGCCCCCTCCTGTTGAAACAAAACTATTAAAAGGTGATCCTATCTGTATGAATGCAAGTGTAAGATATTTATATCAACCCGGGGAACAAGAAGGTGGAAGACGCAGAGCAACTGATCCAATGTGGAGTGTAGATATTCACAAGATTGATAGTTATATGGTGACGCAAGGTTAAAAGCACCAGCGCCTCAAAGAGGATGTGTTAAAGAAGAATTACTGATTGTTCCTGCTAATACCAAAATTCATAAGTTTTGATAAAACCCATATGCATCAGTTGTAATTCCATCTTCTCGAATGTATCTTTTAGTGTAAAATGGTGACAGTGTTACTTTGTTTACTGTTATGCCATATATTTGATGCTTTTTCGATCGTATCATATTCATTTCATGGATGTATTTTTTCTTCTTAAACAATGCATCCTTGTAGTTCTCAAAGTTGATATGTTTTTGGATTACATATTTTTTTACTCCCTTTGCTTTCTTAATAATCTGCTCATCCGCTCTCAAAATAGAATATAGCTTGGGTCTTAATCCAATATACTCAACTATAGGAACACCAGCGCATTCGTCTTTCATTTTACCTAATACTGTTTTGTTTGTATCATCGTGCATTGGGTGATTTTGAGGATAATCACTTAGATCATACTCATCTTTCATTTCAACCATGTCTTTATATGCGTCTTCCGTTTTGATGTCTACCAGTAGGCTGTCAGTGTCTGTGTATAATAAAGTACAGCCATCTCCGTACCTTTTCTTCAGGGTATTATAGTACCAGTCATACATCATGTACTTTGATAAATCCAAGACTGCCATCGTAACATAAATTGGTTTGTTTAATGTTAATTTCGTTTTGTTTACATGTAATGCCGACAATTCATCTGAAAATGTTATCCGCCTGTTAAAGTTGGGTTTAGCTATTCTTCTTCTTATCTTTTCATTTTCAGAGCCTTCAGTTTTGGCTAGTTTTATATCAGTTCGCTTGCGTATATTTTCCATTGTTTTGCCAAACACAGAGTTGTTCATAAGTGTGTAAAAATCTTTTTCAAAGGTTGATTTTGCTTTTTTCCTAAGTTCTGTGTTTAGGTTTATGTATGATGCCATCCATGGTTTTTCATTGAATTCTAATACTCTGTGGATATTTGTTAATTTCATGCCTAATGATAAATACAACTCTAAATTTTTGTAATGTAACACATATTTTTCTTTGTCCATAAGATTGGGGACTAGTTGTTCTGTCATAACGTTATTTTCTAACAGATCTGTCTGGTATTCAGATAACCATATTTTTTTCACTGCTAATGTTTCCGGTGCAAGTGGATAATCATTGTGAGATTCATGGAGTTCTTTTGGATATTCCAAATCCACTTCTAGAAAATATCCTTTTCCTTCTTTTGGCTTTGGCAACGTTTCTGTTTCCACCCAGTTAAAGCCAGAATATGGAAGTGGCTGACTCATTGACCACCCATAAAGATTATTTGCATCATAATACATTAAAAAGTTGTTTTCCTCGTTAGGGTTATAATCAGCTACGTGTGGATTGTTTGCTTTGGCATATCGTTTTGATACCATACTAATTCCACCACGCATACCTTTTTCTACAAACAAGTGCTGGTCAATGTCCGTCAAAAGTTCTAAATCTATTTTAGAATGTTTAAGTAAAGCATCCCAAGATAATCAACGTCTTCAGATATTAATGGTACATGCATCTGATTTTGATGATTTTTAAATTGTATGTGCCCTTCTTGCGGCATTTCTATTCTGCAATTTTTGTTGATACCTTCACAGTCTTCTCTGTGTTTGGTAAGTAGTCCTTTTCCAGAAAATCCATGAAGGCAACGATCACAGAAGTAAGTTTGACCTTTATGTTTGTTTTGGTCACAGAGTAGTCTATTCAGATTTTAATCCAACAATAGTGATATTTTGTTATTTTTGTTGTTGGTTTGTCGGGATAATCATCAGGGTCATAGTTGTCATCTATGATTCCTTCTTCATTTGGATCATCAGGGTCATAGTTGTCATCTATGATTCCTTCTTCATTATTTGGATCATCAGGGTCATAGTTGTCATCTATGATTCCTTCTTCATTATTTGGATCATTCTCTGATTCTTCTCCAACCTCAACGTCTTCAGATATTAAAAGCAGATTAATTCGCTCAATATCTTTTGGTTGTTCTGATATTTTATACGGCAAAACATTTTAATATTTTTACTGTTTTCTGATGTGGTGTACCCGTAAACATTAATAGCAAGATTGTTTTGTTTTTCTACTTTGGAAATTTGAGAAATTGGTGTAGGAAAGTCAATGCCCTTTTTCTTTAAGAACTCTATACTAGGATATTTTGACAACCTGTCGGTGTGATCTGCGGCTGGGTTTAAAGCAGAATTTATTGCATGGAACAAACATTGATCATCATTATTTTTTACATTGATAATCGCTTTCTTATCAGCTACTGCTTTAGGCAAAGGAATATATGAAGAACCTTTTAACGGCTCGTACTTTGCAATATTTAAGTAAAGATTAACACAGTGGTCAATTTCCAATACTGATGCTGTCTTTGTAAATCTTTCCAAGCTCTGTGGTATGTTTGCGGATGCTTCATCGTAAAACTCATTTATTTTTTCAGAGTTTAAAATTGCATATTGGTTGCTGGATAATACTGCTGTGATGTATGTTTTGGTAGCACCATTATCTTTGAAGAGCTCTATAGTGAGACCTAATTGAAACTTTAATCCATTCATCTTTGTCAGCTCTTCGCTGATTTGTTCTGTAATAATGGGTTTCTTATCATGTAATAGTTTTTGAGGGTCTTTGTATTGCTCAACAGACATCTTGTATGCTTTGAAATAACCACATTTTGGTTTGTCAACCAGTTTTAATTCTTCTTTAGATTTTCTGGCATTAAGCTCTTTCAATTCATTTATAACATTCTCTCGTAATTTAGCATAATGTTTATCATATTTCTGCTTTTCTCGTTTACGTAGTTTTTTGTTACGTCGTCTCTTATGTAAATTTTCTAATGTTTGAGATTTAACCTCTGGAGTTTCCTTTGGAAGAGATTTAACCTCTGGAGTTTCCTTTGGAAGAGCATCTAGCCCCGTTCTAAGCTGATCATCATTAATTCTTCCTTCCCGGTGTAATTGTAAAATGTAGTTCATGTTTTCCGTACTCATTTTTGGGGCTGGGATTGGTTTAACTCTTGGAGCTGGGATTGGTTTAACTCTTGGAGCTGGGATTGGTTTAACTCTTGGTTCCGGGATTGGAATTCTTGATTTAACTCTTGGAGCTGGCATTGGTTGTACACGTCTTACACTTTCCAGCACTTTGGACTCAACTGGTTGAATAACCTCTTTTGGAGTTTCCATTGGAACTTCTTTGTGAGGTTTTAATGAATTTATACCAACCGATAGTGTTTGACTATCTATTACACCTGTTTTAAACAGGTCTATTAAATCTCGTAAATCAGTATTCATTATTTCTTTTTTTTATATATATATTATTTTCCTTAAGAGAGTTTCAAAAAATCATCAAAAAAAGAAATAATGGTTCAGAACCTCCAAAATACATATTGTAGTTATAGCGAGATGACCAGCTACACCATGGCGACCATGACGGGCGAACCCTTCAATTCCCTGTGCTCCAATGGACTGCAGGTATAGCGAAGTCACCGGTGGGCCAGAAGCCTCGCTGCATTCTAGGCGTTATATGTGTGGGACCACGATAAAACGCTGGCGGGCGAAGCCACCGGCATGCTGGAAGACGTAACGCATGCCGGTAAGACGATACGTTGAGCATCGTTAGTCTTTGTGTGGGGGACCATGGTGAAGCCATGGTGGGCGACCATGGCGAAGCCATGGCGGGCGAAGCCAAGCCATATATATATTTTGGTCTAGAAATATATATATGTTTGAGCTATGGACAGGTGGGCTATGTATTTTACCGTCATGGCGGGTGAAACCAGTCCATGGATAGGTAGGTTATGTTTTTTTGACAGATATTGACCATGTTATGGGGTTTTGGTCCAGAATTTTAGTGATTTTAGTTCACAATTTTGATGATTTGATGTTTTTGATGCTTTTTTTTGATTTTTTTGACAGATATTGACCATGTTATGGTCATTTCTACAATTTTGATGATTTTATGGTTTTTTGATGATTTTTTGATTTTTTGATGATTTTTTGATGATTTTTTGATTTTGGTCGGCAACCCCAGTTTATCAATATATTGCAATATTTGTTCTACTCTGAAATGTTCAGTTGCCATATTGTTATGATATATTTAATGTTCTGTTGTAATCTGCTATTTCAGATGATTTAATGGAAGGTTGTTTTCAAATCTCAGTAAACAGGTATTAAATGACATCTTTATCTTGAAAAGATGGTTATCCTGGTGATTTTTTATACTGTTATTTAGATATTTTAGATTTCTCAGCCGAATTGTTCAGTTTAAAGTGACTAACTGTGTGATGCATATGATAAATGCAAACCGACGTGCTCCGTTCATATTTGGGCCTTAAATACAAACTCATTTACATTAACAGTTCGCCACTATGCTTTCCTCTTTAATTGTGCGATGACCGGACAGACTGTGGACCCTATGATGACGTCTACCTAAAGCCCAAAAGGACGATGACGTTTGATGTTGTCTGCAATGTTGTCTGCAATATTGTCTTGTCGTGCCTTCAGTGGTTTATTCTCTTGTTGCTCTGGCTTGTTCCAAGTCATTGAGTACCTTCTTAGTGGCTTTCTAGGCTATTGTTTTTAGTATTTATATTTACACGAGCATCTTTGTGTTTTACTTATATTGCCTATTAATGCTGCCTTGTTGGTTAGAGAATAGTTCATACCGGGGATTTCTTCATTAAAACTGTCCCGTTTTTTTGGGATGACAGTAGGGTAAGTGTGAGGTTTTGTGCAACCTAGAACCTGGTTTAAACCCCCAACATTTTTTGCGAATGTCATATTAACATTGCCATTCATGTTTGTCCTTTTGCGTGTTTTGGGGTTTCCTGTGTTCTGTGATAGCTGCATTTCCTGTTCGACTTTTATACTTATTTCAAATATTAAATAAAAAACATAAGTTAATATACTTGACAACTAAATGCGTCTAATACAGGTGCTTGGTTTGGAACTGGAGTGCACTTTGCTGTCGATGCATCATACTCTGCACTTGGATGGTTGTCAGGAGCAAAGCCTGGTTTAACAGGATATGTAATCCTTGCAAAGGTCCTCACAGGTGAATATATTAAAAAAATGATCTGAGTTGTACTAAAATATTACGTTTTTGTTTGTTTAAAAAGAGTATAAAATGGGTAATTTGGAAATCGCAGAACACAAATACAAATACAGTGCAGTCTCGGTTTGATTGAATTGTTCATGAAATGCAGTGAAAACTGCTTGCTACCGTTCACGCCCTCTAGTCCCAGATTGAGTAGAACTCAATATTTAACATGTCTACCATTCTACAGTACAAACGTTTGAGCCATCATCCCAAGGATGGTATGTATAGGAAGGTGAACATGGAACCTTCAATGAGGTATTTTCATGCCATTCCATGGCCAGCGGCGTATGGTCCCCGTTTCTTACAAAATGTTTTACCCTAAACGAGAACACAATGGGCAAAATAAACAAAATGGAATTTAGTTGGGAGAGAAAGTTATGAAGCCTGTGTATCACAAGTAACAGTTAAACGACTAAATTATAAAGCATATAACATATCCGGAGTGATTAAACAATACTCAGTACCTTGTAAACAGCTGGAGTAGCGGAACCACCTGTTCGAAATTAAAGTAAGAAAACAAGTATTTGAGAATGTACCACCGATATATGTATATAAATATCGGGCTCAGCGATCCCCAAAGATCGGATTGAATATCAGTTCTGATTGCAAGAACGGGGAGACGTTTTACCGCCACTATACTATACTATAGCGATGATATGGTTTGCTGGTGCAAGTTTTTGAAAAATAGGGTAAATTGTATAAGAAAATCGGTCCATCATCGTCATAAACCTCATGCTTGCGAACGCGATTATATTAATATAAAGTTTCTGAGTAATACTTACCTTGCTTTCTAAAAACCTTTGACAAGTTCGGCAATAACTAAATTAATATCGATTTATTGGTTACAGAGAATAAAGTTAAAGCCCTTAATTACTGCAAATAACGAAGTACAGCATGTGAAAGAATAACTTTGGTTAATGGTTTCAGATATAAACCAATTGAAACTGGATTTGAATGTTTACCTCTATACTATTTTGGACAAGAAAGCAATTAGCAAAAATGACCCATGCAATAATCGAAACATACTCATATTTCAGCTCGTTTCAGAACTTATTTTCATCAACGTTTCATCATGTATTGTGCTTGTATTAAACCTGTAACATTGGATATCTCGCATTTTGCTTTAGCAGCTAATGAATCAAACTATAACTTAGTTTCCACATATTCTGGTATTCATTTTATGGACCTAACATGGTGTGGCAATTTTCGGCTCACTAACCTTCTGTGAAATCAGCTCCCGTTTTTGAGGACCCAATTACTGTTCATCTCATGCTATACTCTTTGATTGTGCGATAACCGGACATATTTTGGACCCTAAATCCGGGGAGGACGGTAACGTCGTTTGATGTTCGTCTCCAATCTGATATTGTCTTGCCCTTAAGGTTTATTATTTGTAGCTCTAAGTCATTGAGTACTTGCTTTGTGAATTTCTAGGCTTTTTAATATTCATTTATACATGATCAAATTTGTCTTTTAATGCTGCCTAGTTTGTTAGAGGATATAGCCTGGCAGATATTTCCTTATTTACACTATCCCGTTGTAAAGTCAATTCAGTAAGAGTGCGTTTTTGTGCACCCTAGAACCTGGTTTAAACCCCGAGCGGTAATATTGCCACTGACCGTTCCATTGACTAATTGTCAACCATGTTTACGTTTGTGGTGTCATATACCTTGCCTTTTATTTATCCTTGTGTTTCTTGTTTAATTCAAATCGTGTTTTTGTTTGACTATGGTCCTTGAATGCTACATTTCCTGTTATATATTTTATTGCTATTTCGTCTTTTGCGTGCATTTTATTAGTAAAACAACCTTTTTAGTGTGTTCGTCTTATCTACCTGACATATGTTCCTCCTTGGAATGAGTTTTACCTAGCATGTAATGTCTGTTTTCCTGTTTTTAGACTTTCATGCGCATGATACTGACCAAACGTCTTTGGACCCGATATGCAACAATGATACATATTTACTCCAAAATAATGGCCTTTTACCTTTATCACTTTCACATCCGATGTTTCAAAATCACAAAAAGTAATATAGACAATACATCCTCAGTGGATAGATTTTACGATCTGATATAGTTTGCAAACATTAAGGACATCTCTGAATTAAAAACAGAGTATGAAAGAAGAACGTCACACCAAATTTCGCCGTGCTTCCTGTGTATATCTCGAAATATTTGCGCAAAATGAATCACTTTAATCGGTTTATTACTTTCATCGACGTGACATGGTGTACCTGACTTTACATTGAGTGATCTACATTATTTTAATCAAAGGTTCTATATTTGTTTTATTCATGTATCGCGACGTCGGTGAAAGAAATATGGACAAAACATCATTATTCGGTTCCTAATTAAACTCTAAAAAATGTGCAAACGTTTGCGCCACTGAAAGTTCACGTCCGGATTTCGTTAATTCTTACATTGTTTATTCGAAAGTATTGTGTGGAAATCAAACAAACTTTCCCTGTCCGATGTTTTAATATTTCTTCAAGCTTGTCTTACGCTCACCCATCTGACAAGATATAATAACTTTGACTCGATGTGATTTCAATAAAATATGTTGACATAACTTCCTCAGTGTGTTTCTTCCAACTATCTAAAATAGTGTTCCCATTTGTTGTGTCGCTGTTACATACTTAGCAAAGCAACGTTCACGATTGCGTTTTGGGATAACTCCGTTAGCTAACCTCTATCAGTTTACTCTTTGCTCAGCATAAAATGGCCGATCGTTTCTTATGTCTTTGAAATATATGTCATGCTTTATTTACCTCTATCCCTGCGATTTTTGACGAAACTGTATCAGGGTGTAGATTCTCCTGTCGATGAACCGACTTTTCCTACACTTATTATCTACTACTCTTTGACAAATCAATTAGAACGTCTGATTCTTTGATACACCGGGGCTCGTGAAAATATATTAAATTATTGCTACGTAAAGTCTGAAAGCTAGATTGTGAAAATACACGTATGTTTCTTCTAAGCATAATAGTTTCAATGTGATACATTTCATGTGGTTTATATGTTTTATTATATATGTGGATTTATTCAAATGCACATCTTAATAATAAAAATGACTTATTTGTTTCTAGGTCAGTTCTGTCGTAGAGATGTTAACATGAGGTTTTTGCACCTTGTGGACTCTACCAATACTCTCGTTCTGTATGACTCGGCAGTTGATAACATTCGGAATCCAATGGAGTTTGTGATATTTAATGATACACAGGCGTATCCTCTTGTATGTCATAACCTTTACGACTTAGACGTTCAAGTGATGGGCCACACTGACAATCACTCGAACACAAACACAAACACTTGACATAGGATGTGAAATTTGCTGTTTTTGTGTATAAAATATCATATAGGTTGTTAACAAGTCTGTCGCGAGCCGTTAAATAACATTCAACCTTTCCGCGCCATTTTTCAAATGTCGCTTGCTAACATTTGAATTCAAACCTTCCGTAATCATGTTCT
>JAWPHD010010367.1:0-94398 GCA_037043455.1 Cyrtodaria siliqua
GGCACAGCAATACTTCCTGCTAACACGGCGTTAAGACCAAAAAATAAATAAATAAATAAATAATGAAATAAGAAATTAAATTATTTTTTTTATATGTATCTATTAAAAAAAAAAGAAGATATACTAATAATAAAAAAAAAAAGGCAAAACATCTGGCAAAGTTTGGTAAAGATCAGATGAAAAATGAAAGCCCTATCGTATTAACGAGGCAAACTATAGCATTTTTAACTGAATCAAGGCCATAACTCCGCTGTTATTGGTCCGATCTGGCTGGTTTTCGAACTTTTGCGAGCTTTCATTGATATTAACAATCTGGTAAAGTTTGGTAAAGATCGGATGAAAAATGAAGGCCTTTGTCCAGTAGAGCTAAAAAGCATCATCTCCAAAAAGTAGGTCAATGTCATAGATGAAATCCAGGCATCCAAAAATACGATGCACTACCGAAGACACAACTATGTCAAAATAGAATATGTTTTCTTCCAAAGAGTAAGCTATAAATTAGGTTTAAAACATCTAGTGCATAATTATAGTTCACGAGAAAGTGATGTAAATGTAACCATTAAAGTTATCTGCCCTTTGCTTGGATGGTGAAGGTCACATCCACATTTGCTTTGTCACGTTGCAATGTACCACTCAAGACACAACTATAAGCAAAGCTTGAAAGGTCTTAGTGCATACAGTTTGTGAAAAAGTGACCTAAACGCCAAAGTTGAAGGTAAAAAGTATAAGGTTATCTGCCCTTGCTTGGAGGGTCAAGGTCACTTCTACATTTGCTTTGTCACGTTGCGATGTACCACTCAAGATACAACTATAAGCAAAGTTTTAAAGGTCTAGTGCATACAGTTTGTGAAAAGGTGACCTAAACGACAAAGGTGAACCTAAAAATTATTAAGTTATCTGCCCTTTGCTTGGAGGGTCAAGGTCGCTTACACAGTTGCCATGTACCACCCAAGATACAACTATAAGCACAGTTTAAAAGGTCTAGTGCATACAGTTTGTGAGAAAATGACTTAAACGCAAAACTTGAATGTTGACGTCGCCGCCGCCACCACCGCCGTCGCCGCCGCCGCCGCCGGAAAAGCAACACCTGTGTCTATTTTTTCTTCGAAAAGGCGAGACAAAAACGACTAAGTTGAGAAACATAGACCCCATTAAAATTAGCTCGGGGATAATTAACAATATCAAAACTAAAATCTTTTCTCTTGTAATAAATTTTACCAATTATTTCGCCATTTTCAATAGAGAGATGTAAATCAAGAAATGAGACGACATTATCAGAAATGTTAGCTGTGTTGAGTTGAAATTCCTTAGGAGAGAAAATATTAACCATATTAGAAAGGAAAGGAGTGTCGTTCAATATGTCATACAAGTACAGGGAGGTGTCATTAAAGGCTTCAGTTTCATCTGCCTGCGTAACGGATGAAAGGCTCAAAATGGAATCTCTTTGGTAGAAAAAACAATAACAAATATGCGACAAGACATGCACAGTTCGTACCTATAGGAATACCACAAACATTTGTCTATAAATGGTAGTTTCCTACCTGATGAAAATACTATCTAATTGGAAAATGAGTGCTTCACAAACCTTCCTGGCGTGTCCACATGGTGTAATTGTCAAACACTGCCAAAGTGAAAAAACACTTTAATATTGTTACAGGCCAAAAATGTAGTTTTTTCTCCCCTGAAAGTTTTTGAATGAGAGCAGTAAACTTGTCGTTGATATGGTGATGGGGTAAGGTTGTATTAAGTCCGTTATCAGACGAACACACGGTTAACATCAAAAGTAGTTTTATATAGGTTCTATAGCCTAATGTAAATGCATGGGGATTGTCAATGTAGAGGTCTCTAGTTCGAATCCCGTGGTGAGCAAACTATTATGCAAGGATTAGGACAGTGTAATCAAGAAGGTCGTAGTCACGTGATGTTAGATTGTTCCATAGCTCTGAACCGAATAACAATCTCGGGATACATATTTTTGCCAATAATGAGGCTGACTTGATTGGGTTTAAGTAGCGTGATTCAATGTTAATAGATAACAGTGAAAACAATGAGGATTTAGCATTTTTACAACCATTGGTAACCTTGTCTTTGTCTGACATTGAGTTGTTCAATATGATACCCACATGTTTTATATTATTGGTTTTTCTTATGCTGTCAGGACCCATTTGAAGATTAACTTCTGGCGTCGACCTGTGTCTTTCTTCGAATGTAATTACAGTACCTTTAAATGCATTTATAACATATCTAACATAGCATGTGTATTGATAGACAATATCTATCATTCGTTGAAGGTTTGACGGGCTTATCGCTGAGAGTGTTATGGCGTCAGCGAGCCTAGTGCTACCAGTGGGTATGTTTAGTATGCAAGTTCCAAGGCCACTTTTTTCCAGGGTATTCAACATGTCATCCATAAATAGATTATAGACCCAAATAGAGATAATTCCCCCTTGTCTTATTCCTTGCTTTACGTCAAAGAAATGTGAGACAACTCCGTTTACAGCGACAAAACTGGACATGTCACTATGGGCATAAACAAGAAATGTCCACATTTTACCTTTAATCCCAAGTTTTGACAGTTTATAGAAGAGACCAGGCAACCAGACAGTGTCAAACGCTTTGATTATATCAAGGATAGCAACATAAACTTTGCTGCCTAGTTCAATGTTATGACGTATGGATTCTTGGAGGTTAAACGACGCAGTTATTACACCAAAGTGCTTCTGGTATGCGTTTTGTTGGGGGTTAGGAAATGGAATATTGGCGTTTGCGACCCATGTATTTAAAATATTATGAAGGAGCTTTTCAAATAACTTCTAAACAACGGGTAGCAATGTAATAGATCTATAATTACAAGGATCTGAGCGGCTCTTGCCATTTTCTTTGTAAACAGGGATAATCATGCCTCGTTTGCATTGCGTTTGGATATATCCAGAAGAGATGATCATATTGAACAGTTTAGTCAGCATTGACCATAACGTAGGGCAACCAAATACCAGGTGTTCATTTTGTATCTTGTCAAATGAGGACGCTTTTCTCAAATTTAAGGAAGAAATTACTTTTTCTACACAGTCGGTAGTGATAATTGGTTCCAGTTCAGGTACACTGGGCAAGGATAGATTAGCCGCTTTTAGATTAGCAATCTCAGTTTCAACTAAAAGTTTGAAATCGTTGTCAAAATGACCTTCATCGATCAAGGGGGGAGTATATGTTTGAGTAATATGACGTGAAGCCGTATGCAATAACGTTTGGATCACGTGATAACCCAGAATCGGTGTTCAGTTGGTTGCAAGTGGACACTTTTCTCTCCTTTCGCCTATTAATCAGTGACCAGAATAGCCGATTGTCACATTCTACTGCTGTGTTTAGCTCATAAACAAAGATGTGTTCAACTTGTTCTATAGCATGTTTCCGAGTGCTAGCGAATGCTTTCTTAACATTCTTATATAGGGCATATGATGGGTTTTCCATTTCTCGTGGTCTACCCTAATCAATCCAAAGTCTACGGGCTTGGCGCTGTGCTTTGTGTGAAGCTTTTACCTCTTTCGACCAGTAAGGCTTAGCATGAATATTGAATTTTGTATTGGGCAGAGAGCAGTCCGAGGCTCTTAGTATAGAGCTTGTGATATCATTGTATAATATATCTATGTCATTTGTTCTAGCAGCCTCTCGTAAAGTAGATAATGATGATCTATACACTTCTATATGTGAGGCCGTGGCTTTATGCCAAGCAATATTGTTGCATTTTGTTCTTATACATGTGTGTAAGATTGGTATATTTAGATCAACAAGGATCGGAAGGTGGTCGGATACATGGTATATGTGGCAACTTTGGTCACAAGATCAATATCATAATTATACATAATCACGTGGTCAAGCATCTTTTCCATTGTAAAACAAGTATAATCAGGCCCTATTCGATCGGGTAAATGGACGAGTGAAACCATCGAGTTTTCTGTGATGAAGTTTGTTAAGGATGTGTCTCTGAAATTTGCAGAGTTGTATTTAGTGAATGACAAAGACTCACCGTTTATATCACCTAGTAACAGGACAGTCCCAAATTCCGAATAAGAGTCACAGAGTGACTGTAGATTACTTATATATTCCGAATACAGTTCGTTTGGGTAATTTGCGGAAGGCATATAAATACAGAACAAAAACAATTTTAAACCATCATTACGGTACAACTGGAAGCCTTAATAATTCGTTCATCTGATATCTCGTCCATTTTCCTAATCAAGAATAGTAGGCTAGATTTATAAATAATAAACACACCAACTTTTCCACATTTCAAGTTACCATATATATCATAGTCCTGATTACATGCAGTATAGTTATCATATTTTGTATTTATAGACGACATGAATGAGCAATGTCAATGTTTTGTTCCTCTAGGAGTTTGCTCAGGCTACAGGCAGAGGATATAACTCCTCTCACGTTCCAAGTGACACATCGGAGAGTATTATCAGTTTCGTCAATATTGTTAATTTTATTGAAAAAACACATTTTGAATATAATACTCTTCGTTTTCGTTGTCTTCGGCTGCTGCGGCCCACTTATCTTGATCACTGTTATCGTCGTAAAAGTTTGTATGCGTTTTACGGTTGTATTGTATACGTTTGTTCCAAGAATCGTGCGAGATCCATTGTCGACACCTCATGAACCTCGGCCAGAAACCATTTTCTTCTACACGGTAACTCTGATGGAACGGAAATAACAATTTTGGCTGATAAATCACCTGCCTTACTATTAAAGAACGAGATTTGTAATGATGTCACTCCTCGTTCATCTAAATATTTATCCAGGCCGTCTTCGGTAGTATCTGTGTCGATACAGCCTACATAGTACCGTTTCGTTCTACCGCGATATCTACCTTTAAATCATTTCTTTTGACAGTTCGAGTTGAGTTGTGATTCGTGGGAATTTCTTTTAGATATTATCGTCTCAATTTTCATGTTCGAGTCTGCTAATTTGGTTAAAGTTGTGTTCGAGTTCGAATTTGTCTCGTTGACTTATCCAGCGATGTTTGTCTTTGTCTAACCTCAGGTGTTTGTTTTGCAATGTATCATTAGATACAATGGCGTCCACATGGTTGATTGTTTGGCTAGGTTTGACCCATTTATTGTCTATAATAAAATGGAACATGGATCATACTAATTTAGTTGAATATCGTTTGAAATTCAAGTAGCTGCAATTCAGCGTTAAATGTTTTCGAACATTTCTTTTGCACAAGCATATGTAGTGGTATTGCAAGTAAAGCATGATCTAAAAATAATTTTAGTTGCATATTTTAGTCGAAGTCGAAGTACTTAAAGTCCAGACTCTATTGTACCCATCTCGGTGAGCCATAAGGCTCAATGAGTATGCTGGCGGAGGCACTATAAACCTTAGATCCACATACACACACACACACACACTTCGAAGTACTTGACAACTTCCGATGAACCCCGTTATAGAAGTGTTATAGTTCATGGCGGGGATTTCTTTATTTACACTGTCATGTTTTTGTTGGGATGACAGAAGGGTAAGTGTGAGGTTTGGTGCACCCTAGAACCTGGTTTAAACCCCCAGCGGCCTTTTTTTTGCCAGTGACCGTTCCAAGGCGGTAGCCCTCTTGTCAACCGCTTTGTGTCTGTGATGTCTTATTTGGCCTTTTATTCATCTTTAAATGTGTGCTTTGTTTCTGTGTGTGTTTGTGGTTGACTGTCGTCCTTGAATGCTACTTTTCCTGTTCGATATGTATATCTACTTTGAAAGCTTTAACATATGTTCATGCAATCAGAGCAGACGATTTAGATCGTTACTTTGCAGTTCTTCTAATCAAGCGTGAAATACACAAAACAATGAGAATATTATTGACATATACTTAAGTGGGTACTTAGGAATTTTGACTAGTACACTTGTGTTATACTTAAGTTATAATTACAAAAATCAATACACACATTCATCACAAGTATCCATTAGGGATAAGAACATTTCCAACAAGCTTTAGCATTTCACCAGTGGCATGTCTGCGGACTAGGGGGCTGACATGTCCCGATCGTTTCAGTATTTGATATGAATATTTCATCCATTATCTTTGACTACTTAAATCGACATGGATGTCACTATTTTCGTCACCGGAGCATACCTTTCAAATGTCTAAAGCCGATGGCGATATTAACGTAAATTAATGTTTTAATATTCCTTTCCATAACATAACTCGGGGGCTGTTTAAGTTATATTCATACATTTGATAGTATTCACATCATCTAGTGTTAATGCATTTCCCAACATTAGCAAAAACGTATGTTAGAAACTATAACAAAAGTGTGTATTATTTTGGGATAAACAAATAAACCCAAATCCTTTATCAGACGAACATATAGTTAACACCAGATGAAGGTTATATACTCGGTAAAAAAAGTTTTGGACCAGGGTATATAAAGTCATATAAAAATAAAACTAGTAGACAGAATTTAAGTATTTTTTTTAGTAACCAAGGTCTACCCTACCCGTTCATTTGGTACCAGAAACATTACATTCCAAACAAGATTTGATTTGAAAAGAATATCGCGAACACACAAAGGTTCTGTAAAAAATGTTGCAAAGTCCATAAAAAGTAACAGTTACAGACATGCGAGTAACCAATAAAAAGATTATTGTTTTTTTGCAAACTTTCATTGTAAACGATAATTATTGTTGATTGTTGATTTATTGTCAATTATCAACTGAGATAATAAGGGTTATGGTCGAATGTCATGGTTCAGCGATCATTGTACGGGTTCGAACACTGCCCTGGTCCACAACCTTTTTTACCGAGTATATATAGGTGTAATAGCCTTTACCGTTAATACTTACGGATTGTCAATGAGGAGGTCTCGAATTCGGATCCCACGTTGAACAAATTATTTTTCAAGGATTAGACAGTGGATAATTAAAAAAAAAAGCAATGTCCTTCTATACGTGTATGTCCTTATATACGGTTTTACAGCCATATTACGGATGAATGAAACTGCAAATTGAAACCTGCAAAATATATGCCTATTACGTCCTAACACGTACATGACACTCTTTAAATAAAGCCATAGTAGCTTCAACAATTTGATACTGTTGAAAACATATCAACTAGATAGACACGTCAGTCAAAATGCTTCCATTAAAACACAACTATATATGAGTATTTTATTTCTATATTACATGTTACATGTATGCTAGTATATCAATATCACATTCATGGGATGGGGACAGTATAAATGTTCACCCTGAGGATATGATTATCGCCCGAATGTCATATTTATTTTATTATACCGAAATCTCCTCGGGCAAAAACAAGATTTATTTTTAGTACAAATTTCACTTTCTTGAATTTTATTCTTCAAAATGTTCTATGGAAGTTATATAATTGGACTAGAAATAACTAAACTGAGGAAACTGAGGAAATGATTCGTAGTAAATCGGTAAAATAATTTTGAAGTTATAATGAAGTTAAATATAGCAATTTTACCGTAATGTGCATATGACGTCAACGAAACAGTTCACATTAAAGCTGCGCATGTGGTTTTATTTTGCTATCCCAGCGCGATAATTTAACTAATATTTTAATAAAGGTATAGATCTCAGAATAAACACAATAGCCAGATTTTGTTTTAAACGAATACGCGCAGTGGAGTAATGTCTCTTTTATCATTGACTGTTACCATGGTTACAACGCAATACTCCTGTCACTATTGATGCATTATCGGATACTCATTTAATTATGTTGTTGATGACACAGATGATTTTAATGACCGTTCACCTGTACGTTATATCTCGCCATATACAGATAGAGTTCGGTAGTTACACGCAGTAGGTCCAGAGTCAAATATTTGGTTAAATTATTATGCAAAAGCTGTCTTTCTAATGGAACGAAACTTTCAGATATTCAAACTATACAAGTTCCTTATTTAATTGTTTTAGTCTTTAACTTGTTACACTTTTTGTGCAAAGATTCAAAATGTCAACCTTTGTTTTATCACCAGTGGCGAAATTAGCGTATTGGGTCGAATCATTTTTGAGGAACCTCTTCATCAAAATACTGTCCATACTGTTTTAATACAGAGCAAAAGAATATGTTAACATAATTTATTTGTAAAACATAGTTTTATGATTTTGAAAAGGTTTGTTGACATTTTGCAATACACATTATTTATTGTCAGTGCCGGTGTAGCACCTAATATTGGGTGTGAACTGGTAATGTGTCAACGAAACAAATTATTTGTAACAGCAGTGATATTTAAATGTTATATAAATTCAAGAAAAGAGTTTACACAAAATACGTTTGATATTTAGGAACTGCCCATACTTCCTGCGTTTATGCGGTTTTAATCTCCGGTAATCAATGGCAGATTTACCAGTCGTTTAAAACTGCAGAAACACCGAAATTCATTTATTTTTTTGACATTATTTTCCATCGCTACAGTAAGAACTATAACCGGCCTTGAGAGAATGATAATGATAACATACACATATAGATATAA
Organism: Cyrtodaria siliqua; assembly: GCA_037043455.1. Taxonomy (NCBI): domain Eukaryota; kingdom Metazoa; phylum Mollusca; class Bivalvia; order Adapedonta; family Hiatellidae; genus Cyrtodaria; species Cyrtodaria siliqua. The sequence continues at coordinate 8,496 of JAWPHD010010367.1, forward strand.
AAATTGAACAGGAAAAATAGCATTCAAGGACGACAGTCTACCACAAACAGAAACAGAAACATAGAACAACTATATATATAATTAATAAAAGGCAAAATAAAACATCACAAACACACAAGGGTTGACAATAGGGCTACCGCCTTGGAACGGTCAGTGGCAAAAAAGGTCGCGGGTGTGGGGGTGGGTGGGGGGTCGGGGGTCGGGGGGTGGGGGGTTAAACCAGATTCTAGGGTGCACCAAACCTCACACTTGTTCTACAGTCATCCCAATAAATCGGGACAGTGTAAATAAAGAAATCCCCACCATGAACGATTCTCTAACCAACAAGGCAGCATTAATAGGCAATATAAGTAAAACACAAAGATGCTCGTATATATATAAATATAAAAAAACAATAGCCTCGAAAGCCACAAAGAAGGTACTCAGTGACATAAAAGTCGAACAGGAAATGTAGCATTAAAGGACCAGTCAACCACAAACATTCAAAGAAACATCCAACAACTACACGTTGCTAAGGTGCACCAAACCTCACTCTTACACTATTGCCATTCCATTAACGAGACGGTGTCAATGAAGATATCCCCACCAGGTTATATCATCTAACAAACGAGGCAGCATTAATAGGCAATATAAGAAGAACACATAAATGATCATGTATGTAAATTATATATATATAAAAGACAAGAAAGCCACAAAGCAACTACTCATTGACTTGGCAGAAGTCAAGAAAACATACCGTTAAGGTTAGGACAAGACAATATTAAAGACAAACATCAAACGCTATTATCCTATAAGGATTTAGGTAGACGTCATCATAGGGTCCACCTTATGTCCGGTCATCGCACAATCAAAGAGAAAGCATAGTGGCAAACTAAAAATGGATCAACCACTAACATGCGGTGCGTTGCAAAATGGTAGAGTTATGACCCTATCATTTTGCAACGTACTGCATGCTTGGTGGTGGACCCTTTTACAGTTCGCCACTATGCTTTCCTCTTTAATTGTACGATGACCGGACAGGTTGTGGACCCTATGATGACGCCTGGCTAAAGCCAATTGGGACGGTGGCGTTTGATGTTTGTCTATGATCTTTCTTGTCGTGCCCTTAATGGTTTATTCTCTTGTTGTTCTGGCTTCTGTTAAGTCACTGAGTACCTTCAATGTGGCTTTCTAGGCTATTGTTATTTTTGTATTATATTTACAAGAGCATATTTGTGTTTACTTATATTGCCTATTGATGCTGCCTTGTTGGTTAGAGATTAGATCATGGCAGGAATTTCTTTATTTACACTGTTCTGTTTTAATGGGATGACAGTAGGGTAAGTGCGAAGTTTGGTGCACCCTAGAACCGGTTTAAACCCCCAGTGGTCTACTTTGCCACTGACCGTTCCAAGGCGGTAGCCCTATTGTCAACCCTTGTGTGTTTGTGATGTCGTTTGCATTTTTGCCTTCTTGTTTGTCTGTTTGCGTGTTTATTTCTGTGTTTTGTGGTTGACTGTTCTCTTTGAATGCTACTTTCCCTGTCCGATCTGTTTACATTTCTTTATAATCTCTTTTGATAGTCTTTTAACAAGTTTAATAAAGATTGTATGAAAGTGATTATGACCAAGGATCTTACGAAATTTGTATATTACATCACCATAGTTCTTGTCATAGACGAGTTCTTTAATTACTTTTATATTTTAAAAGTAGATCAGAGTTTCTTACGATTATAAAAGTTTGCAAAGGTTTTTCGAAGTTCATGGTAAGTAGCCCTGATGGAGTAATTTTTAGTTTTACAAATATTACGAATATAAAATCCTCAACACGGTTACAAGCTCCAGGAAAAATAATAGTTGAGAAACATAGACCCCATAAGAAGTAGTCTAAGTTTTGTTTTATTATAGTGGTATTTATTTCGCCATTTTCAATACAAAGATGTAAATCAAGAAAATAAATGACAGTATGAGACATGTTAGCTTTGTTGTGTTGAAGTTCCTTAGGATGGAAAGTATTAACTATAAATTTAAGAACTCTTCTGCGACAACGACTATCACAACCTGACTTTAAAAAGTTTATCCAAAGAGGTTATGATCCTTCCATTTTTCAACTCACTGCGTGTAGTGGTTGACCTATTTACAGTTCGCCACTATGCTTTCCTCTTTGATTGTGGGATGACCGGAGATATTGTGGACCGTATGATGACGTCTACCTAAATACTTATAGGACGGTAGCGTTTGATGTTTAACTTTAATCTTTTCTTGTCGTACCCTTAACGGTTTGTTCTCCTGTTGCTCTGGCTTCTGCCAAGTCATTGAATACTTACTTTGTGGCTTTCTAGGCTTTTGTTTTTATATTATATATACTTGATCATTTATATGTTTTACTTACCTATTAATGCTGCTTTGTTTTGTAGAGTTTATGAACTGGCGTGGATATCTTTATTTATACTGTCCCGTTTACTGGGATGACAATAGGTCAGAGTGGTACACCCTAGGATCTAGTATAAACCCCCAGCGGTCTATTTTGACACTGACCGTTCCAGAGCGGTAGCCCTATTGTCAAACCTTTTGTGTTTGTGATGTCATATCTTGCCTTTTATTCATCAGTATAGTTGTCGTCTGTCTCTGTGTGTGTTTGTTGTTTACTGTCGGCCTTCAATGCTATTGTTGACCGTTCTAAAGCGTTAGCTCTATTGTTAACCATGTTGTGTTTGTGACGACAGATCTTGCCTTTTATTCATCTGTATAGTTGTTGTTTGTTTGTCTGTGTGTGTGTTTGTTTTTGACTGACATCCTCGAATGCTATGTTTCCTGTTCGATATTTACATCAACGTTTGGTGCACCATAGAACCTGGTTTAAACCTCCGTCTACCTGTTTTGCCACTGACCGTTCCAAAGCGTCAGCCCTATTGTCAATCATTTTATGTTTGTGATGACATATATGTGGTTGACTGTGGTCCTTGCATGCAACGTTTCCTGTTCGACGTTTATATCTACTTTTATTTACCCATTATGATATGGACAGGACAGTTTATTTTGCTATGATATGTATGGAATGGGGATGTTTTGCTTATTGTATTTATCCATTTATGGCATTTACATGACTATATAATGGTATGTAGGTTTTGGGACATTTTATCTATTAAATATGCTCATTATGAAGTTAACGATCTATGTAGGCACTGAAGATACTTTATTCCTCATTTATGGCATTACATGACCGTATAATGTGTTGTCGATAATGTATATATTGCAAGAGTAATATGCAGTGGACCAGAGTAAAGAAGAGTTATCATCATCAAATACATTTCTGTCATGAGGAATAATACAATTAGTTTCTGTAATTATCCCAGTGCCTCGAAAGTGAAACATTTTGCATATATAATGCAATCTAAAACTACGTTACATAACTGACCTAAAGAATCTAGCTGTTCATGCCGTGTGAATTAATTGTTATATCATGTAATTGTTATATAGACAAGACACCAAACCAGACTGCATGACATGTAGTTGGCACAAACAGACACTTTTTGAGTTGTTGATTATACTTGACGGTTATCTGTATTGATATATACAGATACTATGCATGGTTTGATTGCTCTTGCTCTTAATTTAAATTACTAATATATATGTATATCGCTCGGATACATAACAGGTGATGTAAATACTTTTTGAAGATCGTAACTCACTTCGAGCCTCAACATATGAATGGTATTGTGATTAACTAATGATAGTTGTTGAAAAGAACATTTGTGTCGCCTAAACACATACAATCACGCTATCAACCAAATCGACCGTTGTTGTCTAAACGTGAGAGGTGATCATAAAGCATTAACATCAACAGTAGTGTAATTCCGTACTTATCCTTTGCTCTCAACCTATGTGGCAGAGGTAGAATATCGCTTAAGCTAGTGATAGGGGCATATAAGGAGTTTCGCATTTGTATTACCTCTCATAAACATAGTTCTTTAAGCCTAGTTTGTAAAATGATATGTAGGGTCCTATAGAAACCACAGCGTCCGAACGTAATGGCATCGTAGGTCCGCACTGTACTGCAAACAAGGACTTGAAACTACAATGAGAGACAAAAAACAACAGATAGGGTGGTGAAGACAGGGTTACCGACTTGTAACGGTCAGTAGGCAATAAGACCTACTGGTTAGCTTGAATCGATTTTATATTCGCACAATCCTCGCTATTATCTTCTCTTCAGCGCCCAAATAGACAAGACAGTGCAAACAAAACTAAATCCCATCAAAAGGAAATCTCTAACAATAAAGTCCACATCCAGAGAAACCAACTAAAGATATACATACAAAATAATAAACATCTCAGGATGTATCCAGAATCGTACTGAACAACCATAGTAGTTGCAGCTAAAGAGAAGACCAATCTAGGGTACGACCAGAAAACCCGAGGGACGAAAGCTCATGCACCCACCTCCCTTAGTTGGGGTTTCAGTAGGTACAATCTTAGAGTCCCAAGAGGTAGACCAGTCATCGCACAAGTGAAAAGTGAAGCATAATGACTGACTGTAGAGGGGTCAATCACTAAACATGCAGTGCGCTGTAAAACCAAGGGGTTATATCCTTTTCTGACGAACTTCCTGATTAAATTTGTAAAGCGGTCAGTAAACCCGTCAGACCCCTTTAACTATCGAAGTTTATAGACCACATCTCCATAAAATGAGGGTTGTGATATGCCTAGTTGCAGAAGTGTTTTAAGTTTGGTGTTGTACTTTTCCAGCAGGCCCTCGTTGCGGCGGTATAATTTAGAGAAAGATCTACGTAGTTTGTGATAACGAAAACCCTGCTGAAGAAGTTTACTTGTAATAACTTGATTACGATCATTAAAGTCTATAACATCATTACACGCTCTAGCAAATCGAATGAGCTGGGAGATATACACCCCATACGAGGTAGCACGAGGTACATCTCCATCCAGGTGTGGATAGTTAACGATGTTAAAATTGAAATCATCTCTCTTATCATAGATTTTAGTATGAACACAATCATTTGAAATCGAGAGATGAAGATCGAGAAATGCTGCTACAGTATCCGAACTATTGGCTTTATTCAACGTGAGCTCTGGTGGATAAATGTTAGTAACCATATGAGCAAATAACGGATTATCAATATTGAGTATGTCATCAAGATACCGAGAAGTATTATTAAAGGCATCAATAATTTCACCCTGGCTAGCAGGTGACAAACTCAACATAAAATCTCTTTCATAGCAGTACAAAAACAAATCTGCAACAAGTGGCGCACAGTTAGTACCCATAGGAATACCAACAACCTGGCGGTAAATAGTTTTACCGTATCTTATAAAGATGTTATCCAGAAGCTAGAAAAGTTGTACCTTCTCTATCAAATGTCTTCTGAATAAGCTGAAGCAATTTTTCTTTGATAAGATGATGTGGTAGTGTAGTATACAGTGTAGAAAAGTCGTAGGTGCTTAGAGAAGAGGCATGAAAATGCTTACACCGTAGTTTGTCAAGAACTTCTCCAGAGTTTTTGATAGACCAAAACAGATTGATTCCTGAGTTCTCGAAGGCCTTTCCGCAATACTTAACATTTCTCTCTTGCATGTGTGCGTTCTTTCCAACGGACACCCTTTTCAATATTTATTATACCTTTTTTAATTACAGCTCCTCAGTAGTACACTTATACACTGACATCGCTTTATGTCTTCTAGGCATCAGTGGCTTCAGCATAAACAACACGTGACTGTTGCTCTTTATTTAACTTTGATAACCATCTACAAAGGTTAAAATCAACAAACATGTATGGGCGTGTTCGTAATATTCTTGACTATAAATATAGCAGTAAATACATCAGAATAAACGTGACTGAACAAATCAACTGTGATCATTTAATTAGTATCTAGTTTACTTGTGAATTCTATGTTTGAAACAGGAGAACCCCTTAGCCTCGAAATTCATTACCAGTCCACCTAATTAAATATCTAACATTATTATGCAGATGAGACCAACACGACAAAATCAAATGTCAGTGTCACGTGTATTTCTGTCTTGTTTTTCTTCAACGAAGAATATTAGATTTCATCCGGTGACGATATACGCTGGGCATGATTAGTGGTAGGATGAAACGTGCTGCAGTTGACCACTGGATATAACAACAATCGAAACAGGAGACGATTCCTAGATTTATATAGTAATTATTAAGTAATTGAATTTGAATCCGAGAGTTTATCGTTACACGTGGGTATTGGTTTTGATTGAGTATCTCATGAGATCTTATCGGAAGTAAATGACAAACTCATTTAGTAAAACAATTTAATATCTGCGAAAACATCGAATAGCAAATGCACGATTATATGCGAATTAAGGGGTTAAATTACTCCCATTTTAATAATACTTTCTAAATGGAGACATCAGTATTCTTGTTGCGGTTATATTTAGTTACAATCCTGATACGTAGACCTCCCTCTATATATGTATTCGTTGTATTTAATTAGTAAACATCGAGGCATACACCTGTGTCAAGATGTATCAAAATATAGTATACAAACTATCTTCTTCTGTTGATGTCAATAGTTAAACTACTTAGCCAACGGAATGACTATTGACCCGATGCAGTGAACTATTATTGACCAAGAAAAAGTCAAGATCAAAAGTTCACTAGTGTGGATCAAACATAGTTTTATCCATTGACCATGTTGACTGAAACAAACGTAGATGTTGTTTTATTATATTTAATCGTCGGGAAAGTAAAACACAGTGTCAAGTGAAAACATAATTTATTGCGTTATATTGATGTATCCTAACTGTAATACAGCTACCAAAACCTTGTGCTAATTTATATTGATGTGATCCGGCCGAGGATCGCAGCCACAACATCCCACATGTAAGGCCGCCGCTCTACCTCTAAGCCACCGGCGCTGTCGCACAAGTAGCTACCGCAAGTGTTCAATGATGGAAAGTAGCAACTTGCTTGTTGCAGAAGCCGAACATTAGGTGATTTTGAACAAATATAAATGACAACTATAATCGCCGTGCCAAATGCCTTATACGTATATTGGCGTTATCTAGAATATCCCATGTTGTGTTTTGAGTGTTGTAGACATATTTTATTTAATCTAAACTAAGCCCTATTATTTAAAACAAGACAAATGTACTTATCATAATTGTTTTGTACTGAGACTCTTAATGTTGTATTTAGACGTACAGTCTCCTTTGTCTCAAAGACTGAATGGTTTAAGTACATATATAATTATCATTCACACCTATCAAAATACTGAATTTTGAGACATGCAAACGTTATGGGATATGTTTAAGCTCTGTGCTTTTGAAGTAAACGTTATGTCATCCTTCTTATCAAACGAGCAACGGTGTCCAAGTACTATTTAACAAGAATAGGCGAAATTTTGTTGACGTATTTTTTCTTAACACTACCTATATTTTTCATCTGTATCGTATTTTAGATAGAAGTATTCTAAATGTAGCATGGTCTTGGCCACGCTCCTTCCCAGGAGAGACCTGTGCCAGAAGTGTCAGAAGTGAAAGTCACAAAAATGGAAACATACCAGATAAATGCTTCAAAATATATTTTTAGAATTGTTAATTAATAAATAACAGATATTAATATGAGAGCATTTATTTGTACCAAATGTGTTTTTTAAACATGAAATTGTGAGATTAACCCCCACTGAAAAACAAGTAAATCTTTACTGTGGTTATGTATGTCATCTAATATGTTAATAGCAGGTTCTATAAGGGAAACATGCTGAATTTTTGCACACTGGACTTCGACACCTTGTCTTCGGAAAAGCTTGCATTGTGGCTATAGGAATTCAATTATTGAACTGCAACCTATACGCATAGTTTGAACACATGGATAGTTTGGTTGATAGTTAAAAGTTTGGAAAATATAATTTACATGACGTATATACAACATGCAAAATTCCGAAACGGGGATCCATTGGAAACAATTGACATTAACATTAGCGAAAAGAAACAGTCTCGGTATTATTAAATACGTTCATGTTGTACAACACGTCTCGAGTACCCTAGCACTGGTTTATACACTATTCTACTTTAAAGTCACACAGGTTGGGCTCGACGACCCTAAGTGATTTAAGTAATGACAGTCAAATACTGATTAAAATTGACGAATACAAAAGAGTTTAACCATAAACGCTATGATACCATCTTTTAACCGTGCTCAATGGCCTGTACATGAAATTATACATTAACCACATATAACATTAAATCAAACCGCACAGTTAATAATAAATAGATAATGTTAATAGCTTTTCTTTTATTTTCACAATACCTACGAGGGGCATACTAAAAGTTTAGAGACTGATGCATTCCCGAAGAAATTAAGTCAGATACATCATGATTTTTACGTGCTTTTGTAAGTAATTACAATAGCAATGTATGTTGAAAATGTTATCACAAGAAGTCAAGGGATTATAGTGTTATACGGTTTTGAATAGAGCTTACTTATATAAACTACCATTTTTTGTAGTAAATATGAAACCATTGAAAAAGGAGGAAATTAGGACTTATATAAAAATGCATTGCGCTTTAAATATATCTGGGATACAAATCATTCATGACGTTATAAGCATTTATGGGCATTCTTCTGTTTCAAAAGCCACTGTTTACAGAGTTTAAATGTGTTTAAAGACGGAAAACCAAACTCAAAGATCTTGACCGTGTCGAACGACCAAATACATCAACATTGCAGCTGTTGAGGCTATTGTGAAGGAAGATACAATATATCTGTTTCTGAGATAGCTGCATCAGTGGAAATATCAACGGGAAGTGTTCATGAGATTTTAACGAAGCGTTTAAAATTAAAGAAGGTGTGTTCACGGTTGGTACCCATCTATTGACCAAAGAGCAAAGGATGCAACTAGTGCAATGCTGTAAAGAGCTCTTGACAAAATATGGAACTGCCGATGAAAGAAGGTTAAATAAGCTCATAACAGGTGATAAAACATGGATATATTATTTTGAACCTCAACGACAGATTAATAAACAATGGCTGAGAAAAGGGCTAGAAAGACCCTTCATTGCAAAAAGAAAACAAGTGCGAAGAAGGTCCTCTACACTATTTTCTTCAACTCAAAAGGTCAAATTGTGCAGATAGCTAGTGCTGCAGGAACATCTGTTACGGGAAAGTTTTGTAGGGACAAGGTCTTAAAATCAGTGAATAATCACAATGTTAAAATTCGTCTAAGGACTGGTTTAAAGTATAAACATCTCATACATGACAATGCATCTTACATAAAAGTGCTATAGAACTGTAATTTCTTCGAGATGAACATGTCATACAGCCTCAACACCCAACCTTCTCGCCGGATCTTAATCCGTTTGACTTTTTTTCTGTTTCCAAAGCTAAAAAAGATGCTCGCCGGACGTGGTTATATCCCGAGAAGCGTCGTTGGCAGTGAGGTACATCAGCGTCTGAAGGGTTTACCAAGGGGAGACTACTCTGCGGCTTTCCGGTCATGGATATCTCGTTGAAAAAAGTGTTAAGGGCAAATACGTTGAAAGATTAAAATAGAATACTTGTCCATAAACATTTTATGTTTTATTTTACGAGGCGAGTCTGAAAACGTTTTGAATTCCCCTCGTATTAAACATAGCCTACAACATTGCAAAACCTACAACATTGCAAAACATTACTAGTGATGCATACTGTAATTAACTATGTACAAAAAACAACAAACAGAACCGCCTTAGTAATTGGTATCTGTTTTAGGTTTACTTCAACATATATTTAATATATGACTTAAAAATGTTGTTCTACTTATCTAAATCATTATGAGTGAACTCTATTCTCTTTATCGTGTGTTTTTATTTCAAACGATCCTATTGTAATGTAAATGTATCTACACTACAGCATGTTTGTACGTGTGTGACACATTTCTTTTCAATTTATTCATAAAATCTGAGTAGAACCATAGTACCGGTACGGCTTTTATGACTACCACGTTAATTGTATGACTACTGTGTACACACACCCTGTTGTTTTACGTTCATCGTATCTTATGCAAATCGTATGGTTAAATGCCTGACTGATTTTATAGGCATGCTCTGTTGTCGTACGCCTGTCAGCGGTGACACAATATGTAATTAAACAACGTCATACCATGTATTATCATTAGCGAATAATTTAATGTAAAGACGAGATTTCTCAAACTATGTGAACAGTTTAAGGGATATTCTGATATCAAAAATGTAAGTAATACTCACTTTCTGAAAGCTTACGTACTTGAACATGTATGTAGATGTATTGCTTTTTAAATTAATGCATGTTTAGGCACTGTTTAGTGTTTAAAATGAATGCTTTCAAATCTAGATAAGCATACTGATGATAGTTTTATTTCAAAGTCCAATATGCACTAAGGCCCGTGTGGGAGAAGTATACACTATTCAACTTTTATAATCGGTCACCCAGGTTTTTTGAAAATAACACTAATGCTAAAAACTGAAATAAATTATTTCTGATAAACTTAAATAAAATATTGGTAGGTTTTTTGAAAATAACGCGAATACTAAAAACTGGAAGTCACCGAAACACGTATCAATATTTTATTTAAGTTTAAAATAAAATTATTTCTAATTACATTGTTGATAAACATAAATGAAATATTGGTATTATTTCTGATAACATTGTTGATAAACTTAGATAAAATATTGGTATGTGTTTCGGAGACTTCCAGATTTTAGTATGGTGACCGATTATAAAAGTTGAGTAGTTCAAATAAGATGACTGTCATTGTAACACATAGTACAAATGCATAGTATACATGGTATAGTTAGTAAGTTTATACAGTTAATTGTATGTATATCTGTGTGTATATTAGTGAATACTGTTTCTATACAACAAACAGCATATATAAGAAACTAAGAGATATAAGACCAGCAACAACACTATATTCCTGACACGTTTTTTTTCGAAAAACTAACTAGATCTATTAGACAAATAAGGATTACTGCATATATCTGCAATTTTTTTCTATGACTTCATTAAATGTAATTAATAGTACACCTATATCATTATAACAATACTAATGCAAACCAAATGTTGGATAACTCATAACAAGGTATTATTACCTAATACCCAGATATTGTACGTAAATCGTGAGAAATGGAAGAAGAAATTCGTTTTATATATGTATGTCATTCTTACGAATCTTTAACAAAGCCACTGTATGATACAGTGCATAGAACATGTGCCAACTTTATACATGTGTCAAATGTCATGCTAACGAATCTTTAATAAAGCCACAATATGATACAGTGCATAGAACATGTGCCAACTTTATACATGTGTCAAATGTCATGCTTACGAATCTTTAAGAAAGCCACTATATGATACAGTGCATAGAACATGTGCCAACTATATACATGTGTCAAATGTCATGCTTACGAATCTTTAAGAAAGCCACTATATGATACAGTGCATAGAACATGTGCCAACTTTATACATGTATCAAATGTCATGCTTACGAATCTTTAATAAAGCCACAATATGATACAGTGCATAGAACATGTGCCAACTTTATACATGTGTCAAATGTCATGCTTACGAATCTTTAAGAAAGCCACTATATGATACAGTGCATAGAACATGTGCCAACTATATACATGTGTCAAATGTCATGCTTACGAATCTTTAAGAAAGCCACTATATGATACAGTGCATAGAACATGTGCCAACTTTATACATGTATCAAATGTCATGCTTACGAATCTTTAATAAAGCCACAATATGATACAGTGCATAGAACATGTGCCAACTTTATACATGTGTCAAATGTCATGCTTACGAATCTTTAAGAAAGCCACTATATGATACAGTGCATAGAAAATGTGCCAACTTTATAAATATGTCAAATGCCATGCTTACGAATCTTTAATAAAGCCACTGTATGATACAGTGCATAGAAAATGTGCTAACTTTATACATGTGTCAAATGTCATGCTTACGAATCTTTAATAAAGCCACAATATGATACAGTGCATAGAACATGTGCCAACTTTATACATGTGTCAAATGTCATGCTTACGAATCTTTAAGAAAGCCACTATATGATACAGTGCATAGAACATGAGCCAACTTTATAAATATGTCAAATGTCATGCTTACGAATCTTTAAGAAAGCCACTATATGATACAGTGCATAGAACATGTGCCAACTTTATACATGTGTCAAATGTCATGCTTACGAATCTTTCAGAAAGCCACTATATGATACAGTGCATAGAACATGTGCCAACTTTATACATGTGTCAAATGTCATGCTTACGAATCTTTAAGAAAGCCACTATATGATACAGTGCATAGAACATGTGCCAACTTTATACATGTGTCAAATGTCATGCTTACGAATCTTTAATAAAGCCACTGTATGATACAGTGCATAGAACATGTGCCAACTTTATACATGTGTCAAATGTCATGCTTACGAATCTTTAAGAAAGCCACTATATGATACAGTGCATAGAACATGTGCCAACTTTGTATATGTGTCAAATGTCATGCTTACGAATCTTTCAGAAAGCCACTATATGATACAGTGCATAGAACATGTGCCAATTTTATACATGTGTCAAATATCATGCTTACGAATCTTTTATAAAGCCACAATATGATACAGTGCAGAGAACATGTGCCAACTTTATACATGTGTCAAATGTCATGCTTACGAATCTTTAAGAAAGCCACTATATGATACAGTGCATAGAACATGTGCCAACTTTATACATGTGTCAAATGTCATGCTTACGAATCTTTAATAAAGCCACTATATGATACAGTGCATAGAACATGTGCCAACTTTATAAATATGTCAAATGAGCAAAACTTTGTCTGGCTCTTTAGTAATGAAGATATATCTATTATAAATACGTTTTCCAGAGTTTTACATAATGCTTAATACACTAAAATCCAAATGGAATATACTGTAACAAATATGATAAAAAACAACATGTTTTATGGGGTGTTTTATGGGTTGTTTGATCTTAAGAGTATATATTTAGGAGTTGTCATTATATTTTGTAATTATATATTTTATTTAATTGTGTTCATTAAATCTTAATGAAGCCTTAGTTGTATTAATATTATTAGTTTACTTAGTGGTCTAACTGTTCTTACTGTTTATTATTATTGTTGATTTATATGTCATATTTGCATGACCGATGATTGGAAATAAACTGTATTCTATTCTATTCTACCCACACTACAACCAAAACTTCTGTCCTCTTCAACACTAGTTGTTTTGATGGATCCACTAAAGATTGTATTAAGTTGTAAAAATAGCATCGCCAATGTGTGCACGTTAGTTTAATCTATCACTAGAACACCAAGCCAAGTTCTAGGATTTCTTTGAATGTGAAATGCTCATGTTTGTAATCCTATATGACTACTCGGTGAATAGATATTAATATGTTCATTGCCGAACAAAATGTCGCCGATGATTGCAAAGGTCATTCTACAGAATATGTATAATATATCCAATATATCAACATGGAAATACATCTTTTGAAAATGGCATTTATTAGTTTAAACGCCTTTGTGGATTTTCACTACTTTATGATTGATTTCAATAATAAATACTGAAAGGGTAATCCCTTGGAAGCAACAAAAACAGTAAGAGAGAAAACTAGCAGACTTGGTTGTATTGAGTCTGTTCATGAGAGGTAATTATAAGATGCAACACCTCTCACGCATCCTAGCACCGGCTTAAGCGATATTCTACTTTAAAGCAACAAAGAATGGGCTTGATGATCCCAAAAGACCAGTAAATAATAACACTACTGATTTGTAGTCGGGCCGACTTTTTACGGCCGCCACACATCACTTAACAAACGCTAGTGTTAATGTCAATAAATACTTAAAGGGTAATCGTTATATTTCCGTTGTTTTCGTATAATGACCTATAAACACAAGACGAAACGGTAGTTTAATACTGGTATATGATAGCGGTAAACGTATAATCGACAGCACATGTTCTTTCTCAGTACCTGTATCCAATTTCACCAATATATTCAAAATGTAAAATTTAATATTTAAATATAATGTGTTGTGCATGTTAAAATTAATTGACCATATTCTACTTTCAAAATGTCTTTTTATATATTTTATTTATCTAGAGGATTTAACCGGGTCTCAACAAATGGCATTTTTGGTAATTTTGCTATTTTTGGTAGATTTTGGACATTTCTGAGCAATTATTTCATCATAGAAATATAGAGCGCAACACTGAGCACACACAGGTTTTTGGCTGATGATGCGTCTCTATCAAGTACATGTTACAACAAAAAATCAGTTGTGGGCCCATGAGCCCATGTCAACATCTCGCGACATGAACATTTAACGATTTCCCCATGGGTGCCCCATACCTTACACAAAAACAAAATGGCGGATATTACGCTGCCGATTTGTTGTATATGTCGACTGTTTCTTTCTTACAGCTTTTCTGCACTTTCCATTGTCGGATATTAAAAAAAATCCGCCAAATGTTAGAGCGTTGACGTCATGAACGTAACCATTTAGCGACGTCCCGTGTAATAAGGAATGAAATATAGGTACATTACGGGGAAATTGGCAGAATAAAAAACGAAACGTCTTTGAGGTTGATTGTTTTTTTTTTAATATAAGTAGTAACAACTTTGAAGTTAATTGGATTCTTAACATTGAACATGGGCTCACATTCCGTACCTGGCAAGTATATTCCGCCTCGCCTGACGGCTCGGTTTAATATACTTTCCAGGCAGTTAATGTGAGCCCATCACAAATTATGTAAGAAAATATATTTATTTTAATCTCTTCCGCAAGAGATCGAATGGGAAAGTCGAATGAATAACTAACATGTTTCGATAAACTCGGATCCAGTGAACATTTCACATAACATTGTTATTATTGGTGCATTCATTGTTAGGACAAAATGCAACTTGACGCTGAGGATTTATGATTTACATCAATGTTTGTAGTAATGTATTTGTATTGCGATAATATTCACACTTTACAAGTTGCGTCATTGATCACAAACGACCGTAAACATTGCCGAATATGTATTAGTTTGCATAAACTTTAGACGTGGAGTTATAATTAATTTTAACTGTTCTTCTATACACACTCATGTTTAAAATATCGCAGAGCTCTTTATTTGTTTTAATCTTACTGAACAATATCATATTTCTAGTGGAAAAGGCATGACGTCATAGTAAAGCTGTCCGACTATAATTAGTCCCTACTATTAATTATACAGGTTTATAATTAGGATACCTCGTAAAACGATATACCATAATCATGATAATGACACGCACTTGTTAACAAATATAGTTTTTAAAATTAAGTTAAACGCTTACAAATATAGTTTTTAAAATTAAGTTAAACGCTTACACTAAACTTGATGTAGCTGTATACGTTAAACAGGCACAGGTTAATCTTTCGATCTGCTTTCACATGTTTACGCATCGTATAGATAGAGTCCCATGGTGGCCAAGCTGATCTCTGCTATGTTACAATGTTATAGGAATATCTTACCGTTTACTACAGCTACATGTACCAAACGAATGGTATGCAGACGTTATTTATCTACGTTGAGATGGTATACCTTTGTAAACTCGATATATGGTTGTCTTTATAATGTTTGCCTTGATTGCTTCATCAGTTTACCCTCCGGGCTCACGTTAAACATTGAAAACGATTTATTTAACGTTATAACTACACCTATCTGTCTTACCGTCAGCACGGTTTTTAAAACTAAAAATTGAATTGATCATTATCTAAACTTAGCTCGGTTGTACCTCGATATAGAAAAAAATTGGACACCACGAGTTAATTGTTCAATAAAATGATTCATTCCTATATCATTCTAAAAAAAGAACAGTTTAGTAGAGACTGAGTTTTAGTCTCTATTACCCAACATCACCCTTGTGGAAGTCCGTCACATTGGGAGCGGTTCCCGGGAGTGACGACAGCCAATGACAGATTTGCTACTATATGCAGTCAAAATATGTTCTTTACCTAATCATAAAGCAACTTTAATACGCAGTTCATGCTTACATTCATCATTCAATTCGTTATAAAAGTACTGATTAGAATTTGTTTTTAAACATTCATTCATTCAAGGACTATTGGTCCGCCATCCTTATAAAAACAGATCTAAAATGGATGGGGTTTAGACAAGTGAAATGGTTAACCAAATGCATACTTTAAGCATGAGCAATGTCAACGATATAGTGCATGACAGTAGTTTAACACTATTGATGTGAACATAATATCAGAAAGAATACTATTTCAGAAATTGTGCCCTATATATCCGAAAAAGTATGATGCAATTTTATTCGAAGTTGTTTCGTTTTCTATGTGACATAAATTGGTCCATAGAATAGTCAATTTATCCATGATACTTCATTTCTAAATAATATGTTAACCCATGCTATCGCATCATCCAAATGTCAAAGTAGACCATTTTGTAAACAATTCCTGCCTCGTATATTCTCATTTCTAATATGTAACACTGTCTAGAATTATGTCTGTAAACATGAAATATGCATTAAATATAAACATTCTTTCAATGTTAACAACACTTGTTGAGCAGACCGTCGAAATTCTGCCAACGGCTGTCGTCCAGAATCACTTCACAGTTTGCCCGACTTCCCTAAAAGTTGGTGATAAATTTGTATATGGTAGAATATTACATATCGCATATCTGTTAAGTTTGGTGATAGAAACATTAAAGCTTCTCCTTTCACCTAATAATATCTTTTATTTTAACTCCAATGTTCTGGAATACGACTCATGTTACTGCAGTCAAGGTAAAGTTCGTGTGGTAAAGGTAACAGTAACAATATTTTACATTTCTAATTTAATAAATGCATTTATTATTCTGCTTATGACGGACAATGTGCTAATAATAAGAATGTATGGAATCACTTTGACTTTGCTCGTTTATTCAAAACCACAAAATTAGGTATACAAGTCAAACAGGAAATGCAGCATGTACAGAACATAGTCAACAATGTGACATCAACACCAACTCACCCCTCCCCCCACCCGCACACCTAAAAAAAAAATAATAATAAATAAAAATGGTTTGACAATACTGCTTATACCTTGGAACGGTCCGTGGCAAACATACCGTTGAGAGTTTAAACCAGGTTTTAGGGTGCTCCAAGCCTCACTCTTACTCAGTTGTCATACCAATAAAATGGGACAGTGTAAATAAAGAAATTCCCGCCTGGTTATTTTCTCTAACAAACAATGCAACACTACTAGGCAAACATAAGTACAACGCATGCGCTATGTTTTGACGATTTTTAATAATGGGTTAGTTTGTGGAGGCTTTGTTCAAGTCACATACCCGTAGTCGTCGATATGGAGATGACAGGAAGGTTAAGTAAAGAATTAAAAGATACTGTATGAATACAGTTAAGTTTTTATTTGGTCTTAGGTATACATCATTATACATGTTAAAGGGAACTTATTCAAGTATTTTTAATTAAACGATTCACACCTGAGCTATTACAAAGGGAATTTCAGTGACCATGTTACAATATAATATAAAAATCATAGGTACTTAAATTGTGCAAGTGATTATCATATGATCCCTATTTATGTTCATGTTTTAGTTATATTCAGGCTCAAAACCGCTTTCTGAGTTGCCGTTAAGGCAACCAACTTTGCATTTTAAATGCATTACAAGATCTTATAGATTTTTTTTTTTTACTTCTTTACTTCATTATAATACTCAAATATAAATCGGTGCCGAAACGTCCAGGGTAAAAATTAAAATAGATGCCGAAATGGTTTGATGCCGAAACGTCTAGGTGCCGATTCGTCTAGGTGTCGAAATGGTTTGGTGCCGAAACGTCCTGAATCGATCTTGATCACACAGACGCAAACACTTGAGCATTTCTGCATTTATTAATAAGCACTTTTCATGTACTGATCATTGGGACCCTGCTTTAACTAGACTAATATACTATATACACAATAGTGTTCGTCTAGAAAAAGCCACGAGGCAAGTACTCAGTGACTTGGCAGAAGCCAGAGCAACAAGAGAATACTGTTTCACTGCTACATGTGTGGTTATAAATGGCCTTTCAAAACGTTGTACACATTTATGAATGAAAAAAGGACAGTCACTAGCTATGTATCCATGTAAATAATTTAAATGATGAAAATATAAAGTAACTTAAACTATGTTTTACTCCATAACATCATGCGTATCTTACTTGTTTATACCGTTGTCGATTGCATATGTTTATCAAATGACGTAAGTTGTACACCGTTTTATGACGTCATTTCTTATAATGTTTTATTACATAACTCCCTAGACAATTACACACTGATTTGTATAATGTTAATCATTTATTATGAGCCGTTGGTAAATATTAAGTTTTTTACTTTAATATCTTGAGCTCAACCAATCAAAATCATCGTTACAGGTTGTTTTGCAAATGTGTACATACAATATAATATGAAATGAGTGTTCGACATGGCCAGGAACGAAACATATTTAGATTACCGCATGAGTCATGGCATCAAATGACGTTAAGCAATGATGAAAGACCGACCGAGTATATGTGTTAATGGGAATATCGCTTGTTACTCCTTGTTTTAACTTGTTTAATAAAGAATTCAAACAGAATATTAAATTCATGTTCGTTTGATATAGAAAAATATAAAAAAACATTGAATTATCTTAAGATTAGTAAAATATTTGTGTTATTGAACATGTTTTCTGAAAATAACATTCTTGTAAGGCCTTCAATTGTTTAGTTTAAAATACACGAAAAAATAAATTGCTTTTAAAAATTAGCACCAGCTGATACATTTGTAAACGAATCAAACGCAAAAAAGTATATATTGATAAACACAAGACAACGTGTATTCACAGTTATTATGCAAATTTCCATAATTTACATAGTTTAATTATGTTTTAATGCTCATGTCTCCACAAGATGCAATAAAAAACACTTAACTGTTACTAGTTGTTGTAAATGCTATTACACTGTATATGATTTATTACACCTTCTTCTGATTCATTACTAAGTTTGTGTGGCATGAATGGTTAAAGCATTCATAATCAACGCAGATAACTTAAATTAAAGTATATACGAATGAACATTAATGAGGTTACAAGTCAGAAATGTCCGTTGTATTAAGAAACATCTAAATATTAGCTTCAATCCGTTTTTGGCGAAAATGGTAATTACCGTTTTCAGCCATATGCTATCACTCATAGACCGGATACATCGTTTTAGCGCACCACGCGGATGTTACCAAATTTTTCAAGACCAGACCTATTTTACTGAACGCAGTATCTCAGTCCGATGATTTTTCTAGATTTTTGCGACGCTTGTAATGTTTGTATTTACAGTCAAGCGTCGAAGATGATCAAGACTTAGTAGGAACACGTCAAATAACACCCGGAACGCGGACCTGTTTGGGTGGTTTAATTTGCGGGACACGGTACGGTTTTTGACGTGATTTGCGGCGCGACCCTAAAAAGGTTTTGTTTTTGTTTGTTTGTATGATATTTTACGTCATTTTCAACACATGTAAGATTATATATGACGGTCGATTTTTTTGTGGTGGAGGCAGACCACTCACTTTTCCTGGGCAGAACCACTACTGTACACCTCCCGCCATCCGTAAGAAATGACACTTCCTCACAAGGCGAGCTTCCAGTGGGATTCGAACCCGCAGCGGTGAGAGACGAAGGTTTACAACCAAATGTGATAGAAAATAATATTGTTTTTGTTATATGTTGCAATGGATAAATAAAAGGAAAATAAAGGAAAATAGCACATTATTGTTTGATTCTAATCACATATGTATTATTAATTAATTATGAATAAAACAAAGTAATAAAGCAAAATATTCAATATCGACAAAAAAATATGTACTGGCAAATATTCATTGGTAATAACAATTTCGGGGCAAGTTAAACACATTCAGAACAAGTGTCTTTCAGTCAGGGCAAGTGGACTTTTGAAATCTACTTGCCCTGGGCTATTCCCAATTTTAATTTTCTTGGAGCACTGTTGTGGCGGCTACTCCTCTAAAACTACTTGACAGATTTTCATGAAACTTCACAGGAATGTTGCTCTTGATATCTAGTAATACATGTTAGCCGGAAATTCAAGATGGCCGCCACGGCTTAAAATGCATTTTTACAAATACAATTTCTTGCCGGCCACTTCCCAAAAACCATAAGTATTATTGATTTGGAACCTTGAACCAAAATGACTGGCATGCCATGTGGTTGGTTGGTCCTAACCAAAAATCATTTCGATTCGATGTCAAATCTTTGTATATATACAACGAATACTCCTCTGAAACAATTTCATGGATTTCCATGAAACTTTACTACAAGAATGTTGCTCTTGTTGTCTCTTTGGTCCTATCAAAAAAAAGGCCGACCGGAAATTCAAGATGGCTGCCACAGCTACAAATAGATTTTACACAATACAAGTTTATGGCGGCTACTTCTCAAAAACCATAAGTAATATTGCTTTGGAACCTTTACTAAAATGTCTTGACATATAGTTGGTCCTATACAAAATTAATTTTGATTCGATGTCAAACATGGTCACCAGCGTTCGTTTACATAGAGTTATATAGGAAAGTATTGTGGCGATTACTCTGAAAAGTAAACATCAGTTCGCGACGGAAATTCAGCTAAATATACATTTTTAAAAATACAAGTTCATGGCGACTACTAAAAAAAGAGAATTTAACCAACTATCTCAAACAATAACTCAGTAGATAAGGACGCCTCGGCTTGAGTGATCTACAACATAAAACAATAATCACTTCGCCAATAGCAATCATAACAATTCATAGAATCTTTAATCTTAACTATAGGAACAGCTCAAAACCATTTGCTTACTAATGTTTTCGCCATTCAGTACGCAGTACTTTGATTTCAAATTTAAGCATATATTGTATATGTTAGTTTTTA
Source organism: Cyrtodaria siliqua (assembly GCA_037043455.1). NCBI lineage: Eukaryota > Metazoa > Mollusca > Bivalvia > Adapedonta > Hiatellidae > Cyrtodaria > Cyrtodaria siliqua. The sequence continues at coordinate 29,441 of JAWPHD010010367.1, forward strand.
TTTTATTTCTATCCGTTCCCACCTATGTTTACACCGAAATTAAGTTCATTTCTTTACACACCTATTTCACGAAATTATACAGAAAGCTTCAACACATCACACAGTACACTTAATATTGTTTTCGTTACATTTAAGTGCAATAACATTAATTATCATATCTGTCTAGACACGATTAGTTCTACAAAAACAAACATCAAACAATTTTAAGCAGGCAGCTATTTTTATTTTTTTATTTTATACATACCAGTTAGAATAAAAATGAACCTCAAAATGTCTCAAGTGTGATTGGTTGAGTATCTAAGACACAACTCGTGAACTAGTGCAGGGTTAACATTCGGTGATGTATATAACTGGACTCTAACCAGTCGTTATTAGGACCCAAATGGCATTAAGGTTTGTTTGCAACTACTCGTGTAACTCGATATGTTTGATTTATTAGCGTGTCACCCTGTGCATATTTTATGTCAACTCTTCATTAGTTTCGAGTTCTAACGCAAATTGTGTTAAAACACAATCATATTGAATAGTAATGCGAGACTTATCTGAACTTACCGGATCTTTTTAGAATTTTGATATTTCATGAGTAGTTCATATAGTAAAGATACGGGAATATCCTCTCCTGCAGTTCATATAGTAAAGCTACAAGGATCTCCTCTCCTGCGAGGAAGAAGAGCTGCACTCTTAGTTTAAGGTCAATATATCTAAGTAAGAATGCATTGGATTAACATTTCAAGCATCTAAAACGATTATCAACATATTTGTTTACTATTTGAACCGACATATTAGTTATAATAATATTAAGTATCAAAGTTGTAAGGCCAACCCTTTTCAGACAAAGTCAAACTATATTAAATGTCCGACATGTTATTATTTAGGTCAAGTGTCACGTGATCGTGACCGATGCGAAGATATATATTTTCCTCAAAACTCGGACAATTTCAAAATTACGACCAACTTTTCCTTTTGGCACACGCAATTCTCTGGATAACATCTAACTGTTTATCTTTAAATTTTAAATCTTAATTATGCTACAAGATGAGTTCATTCCAGTCCTAAAATCCCTCCATGTTGTCATTTGATGGTGGAGTTATTTGATGGGGGAATATGAATACCTTTACCGCATGCGAGAATATCACGTAAATGTAATTAATATGCAAAATGGCAATATGGCGGATATTGTAAAGAAACAACTGTACTTCAAAACATAAATGTTTTTTGGGTGACTACAGTTGATAAAGGTACATTTTTTTCATTGTAACTTGGTAAAATAACTTGGTAAAATAAACATAAATTGATCGACTTTTTTAGGCCAAAATTATCGTAAAATATCGACCCGCCATCGCAGACACATTTCATAGTGCATGACTGCGTTTTTATCAGAGTTCCATTGACCCAAACACGTCAGACATAAAACAGAAGGAAAAAAAAGGCATTGAAGCTCAGAGAAAGCTCGGATTAACTGAAAAGCGAATAATAGCAATAATATACTCATTCACAACATATGAACTTATAACGTTACACGTTCCTTCTATTTTCAATATATTATTTGCTTTCATTATTTATGTTAATTTGAATAAAATCCATTACTCATATAATGCATTAATATGAAACGATGTTAACGTTTCAAAATCTGCAGAGCTGATGGCTTTTTGAAATGAATGAATACTCATCAAAATGAATTGAATGAATATCGAAATTCTGTGTTTTAAAATTTTCCAACTGGAATTGTTATTTTCTCCTTTCGGAATGTAAGACAAATTCATTTTGCTTAAAATCACACGCAAAATATTGATAACATTTTACAGCTATAGTCATTTTTTTCCAATCAACAATATCCCTTATTTATATTGAAAATATAAGGGAAATCGGCCGAGCTGCGTTATAAGATAGATATAAACATCGAAACGAAAAGGAGCATTCAAAGACGACAGTCAACCACAAACACACAGAGAAACAAAGAACAATTTTAAAGTTGAATAAAATACCAAATAAGTCCTCACAAACACAAACGGGTTGACAATAGGGCTACCGCCTTCGAACGGTCAGTGGCAAAAAAAAAGCCGCTGGGGTTTAAACCAGGTTCTAGGGTTCACCAATCCTCACACTTACGCCATGAAAAGAAATCCCCGCCATGAAACCAACAAGGTAGCACTAATAAGCAATATAAGTAAAACACAAAGATGCTCGTGTATATATAAATACAAAAAGCCAATAGACTGCCAAAAAGAAGGTACTCATTGAATTGGCAGAAGCCAGAGCACCAAGAGAACAAACCATAGTTATCAGAATAAATACCTACACTATAAAGCATAGTGTCATCAGTATCGTAAAGTACTAACCAACAGCCATTTCGCAATGTGTTAGGCTTAGAAGGACTAGTTGTGTTCAGTAAAACGAGAAAAATGGTCCTGAAAAGAACCTAGCACCCAAACGCAATGACACCGTAGGTGCGCACTGCACCAAAACCTAAATCAAATGAGAGAAGATTAAAAAGAAAAAAAGACACTACACATTATAAAGCGTAAAGAAGACATTGTTATGGACTTAAAACGGTCAGTATAGGCAATACGGACTACTGAGTAGACCAACATCGATACTTATCTATCTTCGGCGTTTTAATTGACAAGACAGTGTAAATAAAAGTACATCGCATCAAAGGAAAAATTCTAACAATGAATTCGTCCTTCACATAAATTATAAAACGATGCACTCAAATCTTGTTGTCAAGATAAATAGAAAATAAATAGTTCAAACACTTCAAGATGTGTCAAAACGAGCATGCACCCCCGGGATTTTGTTTTAGAAGGAAACCAAATCTTACATTCTGACGGTATTTTAAGCGGCAAACAATATGTTTTTAACCCGCGATTTCAAGCGTTTTTGTCGTATGCTATCGCTCATAGACCGGATACATCGTTTTAGCGCACCACGCAGATGTTACCATATTTTTCAAGACCAGACCTATTAGTACAAGAAAATATTCGAGATATTGCGATGAACGGTTTCCCACTAAACTGCGTGTTACGGTCCTTTTCGACTCGAATGATAATGTAAAATCAGACGTCCATTAGGACAAGTAACATTTGCTGGTAATTAAAACAGACATAGTATAGTTTATTTTACACATCATCATACACATTACATCATTATTTGCGTTATAATTTGAAACGTCAATCATTAGATTGCACTTCCGGTTTTTGGATATTCTATAATGCGGCGCTTTTGATTGGTAAAATGAGGCGCTTTTAGAAATCGTCATTAATATGGCAGAGAATCATGTTGATAGAACGGTATTATATATGAATTTTAAAACTATGTTAATATAAGTTATTTATAAGAAAATAAAACAATAATTTAATAATGTCTGTTTTTTTATTCTTTATTACAATTATTTACATATTCTAGTTCTGTTTATTTATAACAAAACTCATTTAAAAAAACAATTTATATTGTAATAGATAACTTTTCTTAAGGAAAGAAGGAACATGGAGTTAAATTTTATTAAATTCACAACATGGAATATTAATTCTTGCGAGTAAACAAAGTTTGTTGAGACTATTGAACTTGAGTTTAGAATGTTAGAATATGTATTCAAATAATTGAGAATATGGGACATCTGACATGTCTGACCATGAGAGTATCATAATGTATAGTTAGCTTGAACTATTTGAGAACTATATGAGAGCTTTATTGGAGAACTTGACAATATTTGAGAACTTAAGTAGTTAGTTGACATTATTGGACTTGAGACAGATTTAGAAAATGAATAACATATAACACGAATCATTTCGCCAATAACAATCAAAAACAATCATACAATATTTAATCTTAACTATAGGAACAGCTCAAAACCACGTGCTTACTAAGTTTTTGCCATTCAGTACGCAGTACTTTGATTTAATCTGCGATTGCGCAACGGAAACATCGGAACAGAACAAAATAACATATATTAATATGAATATTTGCTTTCTAAAAATCTTTCGAAATGTTGCACAATCATGGTTTGTTTGGTTCCGAAAGACCGCGCGCGAAAACAGGTCGATTTTTATTTTCTGAAAAGACCACGAGTAAAAAATGATATGAACTGACCATACCCATGCACCCACTACCCTACCCCCCTCTGTTTTTATTTCATTTTTTGGCATTTTTATTTTTTTGATTTCTGTGGATAATGTGTAGGCACTTGCCTAGAGTGGTAGGTACTTGCCTACAGTGAGGCACTTGCCTACAGTGCCTATAGGCAGCTACGCTACTGCATAGAACGCATAAGATGTTTCAACCTCGCACCAAATGATAACCGACAAGTGTCACAAAGCCTTAGTTATGCCTCTGTGTTTGGCAACTTGTATAACCTCGTTAACGTCAACCCATCTCTGTCATCTACAGTATTGTATGGTTGTAACAATATGACACAAGCATATACTAATAAGGTGAACGTTTACAGCATATTGTTTTCTCGTTTTGCCTTCTCCGAAGGAAACAAAAGAGACACGGATGCTGCTTTTCCGGTGACCGCGATTAGACCTTTCAATCTTTGGTTACATTTGTAACTTGGGTAGTACTTTGCAACGTGGCACAGAAAATGCGGATATGACCTTTACTCTCCAAGAAAACGGCAACTGTATGCACCGGATGCTTCAAACTTAGTTTATAGTTCAATCGTTGGAAGACAACAACTTCTATTTTGACATACCAGTAGTTTTATCTTGCCATGGGTAGTACATCTTTTTGGTTACATGGGTTTTATCTTTGACCTTGATCTACATGTGTTGGGTGAAATTTAATTTTATACAATGTCATTTTGGTTTTAATGAACATACATCTAAATGTCACACATCAGCAAAATGTAAAGATAGGTATAAAAGTGGACAGGGAATGTCGCTTGGAAATGTAGATTTCACAGAAAACAGTCAACAAAACACGCATTGATGCAAAGACTGATGCAACACCAATTACAAAGTTAACAATAAGCAAGGCATGTGACATCACAAACATAAACGTGATGACAATAGACCTACACTTGGAAAGGTCAGTGGCAAAAACAAGACCGTTTGTGGTTTAAACCAGGTTAAAGGATGTGCCGAACCTACTCTTATCATTTTGTCATCCACATAAAAAGAGACAGTGTAAATATAAAAAATCACCGTCAGGTTACATTGTCTAACAAACAAGGCATACATTAGAGGAAGTATAAGTATTACACATCATGTAAATATGAATACGCAAAGCAAAAGCCTAGAGAGTCACAATGCAAGCACTCAATGACTTGGCAGAAGTCAGAGCAACAAGAAAACAAACCACCAAACGTAGATATAAATACCGAACAGGAATTCAAGGACCATAGTGAACCAAAAACACGCACAGAAACAAACAATAATTAAAAGGGAAGAATACAAGGCAAGCTATGATATCACAAACATAAAAGGATTGACAAGGTTACGACAAGACACTATTTAAGATAAATTCAGTTGTTTTGTGTCATCAACATTTAACAAACGTTTATTTAAACGACAGTTAGCCTTTATTTTTAAGTTTCGTCCCTGTTAGGCGAGACATATGAATCCGCGGATTCCTTGGGTTTATTTATCTATATATTTTGTTTTATTATGTGACATGCTACAAGACACAACTAAATATTCAAAAATATGTTATAATACACAGTCACATCAGGAGTATGTATCCTAGTAATAGAATTATTTAAACTAGTAGAATCAAATTAAACACAAAATCACAAGCGAAATATCATTTTAAACTGTTAAATTCAACGACTTTTCAGACATATATTTGTTTCTCCAAAATACAAATCATGATACATGTAACGTGCCTGATTTTATTTAGAATAACCTCCGGTTTATGCAAGATATATCGCCTCGTCTATCGGATGGGAACGGGACGGTCTCGTTAAGAGGAATCTATCTTCCGACCATGCTAAATAACCATATTGTCGATAGTAAGAGCAGGGCGCGGTTTCCATATTTATTATCATTCTCGTACATGTACGAGTCTAAAAGGCGGTTTGATGACATAAACAATGCGTCGATGACTGTTAAATTTAGTTCCAATTAGTTAAAGGCAAATTTAATTGTTCTACATGTATATCGATAGCTTTACTACTTATTTAGGATTATGTTTTTTATTAATTTAAACGAAATGTTCTATGACTTTTACAAAACAGCAAACAATAAGTTGTGGTTTCTACAGATGTGGATGACAGATGTTTACAGTTGTATACTCGCTTGTGGGGTCTGATACCGATTTTATTTACTGTATACAGGCAAATGGTCTACTCTTAATTGTCTTATTACAGAATGTTTTTGTTTTTATTTAAATTGATGTTAATACAGTTAACATAGGTTTCACGTTCAAATGTATCATTAAACACGTATATGTAACAATTAGTTATGTGAATGCACATCATTCAACATCATTCAGCCACTTTTCCTAATACATTTTCATCAGTTTAGAATGCACATCTGGTGTAAATGATGTACTGTCAAAATCGTGTTAGACTGATCACCATCAGCAGTAGCACATTAAAATAGTTTAACGTGACGAGACTAAATACTGCTTACATTTTGAAAAGTCCCAACGTAAAATCCTCTTTGTTAATATATCATTATGTTATTTCCACATATGTTAGTCGTTTTTACAAATGTGAACGGTTTACACATACGAGTCCTATTGTCAGGCATTTAAGTCTAAATCATTGATTTGTTATTGTTGCAGATGCAGTTGAAACTGTTGTTGCTGTGTCTGGGATTGCTAATAAATGGTAAGTTATATAATAAGTCAAGTAGATACAAAGGTCAAACTGCAAATATAGCATTGAATGACCACAGTCAACCAAAACACGCATAAAACAATCAACACTTACAGGGATAAGTACAAGGCAAGATGTAAGACATCAAACAAAAATCATAAACTAAAGATATATATAAAAGTCGAAAATGAAATGTAGCTTTCACAGAAGTGCACGCTTTTAAAAAGCAAACAACACTTACAATGTTAATAAGAAGCAAGGCATGTGACGTCACAAACACAAAACAGGATGACATTGGATCAATTGTTGGTTCTTTTTAATGTTAATTAGATAATCGTTCAGTTGACTGCCCAGTTCATATCAAATCTGACCAACAAATTAAATCAATACGTTTGATGATTTATTTTGACATCGTTTTTTTCACACGTCCGTTAATATAGCTGTCGGACCGGGCGCCCGGTCAGTATGCAACTTTATGGACCGGATGACGTCACATTAAACAAAGAATGGAATATGCAAATGAGATATAATAGTTAACAAATAATGTATGGTGCTGAGGTCCATATATAGAGGTTATTAACTGGGGTAGGTGTGCCTCTTTGTGATGTTGGCCCGAGATAGCCATATGAGGCCCGAGAGCTTTAGCTCGAGGGTCTCATATGGCTGTCGAGGGCCAATGTCACAAAGAGGCACACCTACCCCAGTTAATGACCTGCTTATTACATGTGTAACCAAAACACTATTATTTTGGATGGATTATTAGATCTAAATTGCGCAATGTCATTTTAAAATACCTTTTAACTACTTGTGTATTTTTTATTAATATGACTCTTTATTTAGATCCATTTTTTTTATTCATTGATTTACAAGAATAGAATAAACGTATAACATTAATATAATAGGATGTGCCATTTGAAATCGGCAATTCGGTACCTTCTTTCCAAAACACCAATTCATCCCACTTAATTAAAATTACACAGAAACATTTCTGACGTAATCTTTGTAATAAAATCATCATAATGGTGACGTCGTGTTTGCCAGTGACGTTTTATTCCACGTCATTGACTTTGTCAGTTTTTGTGTTAACGTTTGAGGGAAATTTCAAATGGCATTTGGTTTCGCAAATATAATTTAAGGATACAAAGGTATTCTTTTTTATTTCACATACTGTACAGTACAGTACAGTATGTATTGTTTCCTGCATGACTTTTATTTAAAATGTAATTGAGACTGTATACTGGTCGGGGGCCACTTTCGTTTTTGTACCGATTCTTTACTTTTTGGTTGTTTCTTGTTTACAATCGTCTGTGTTAAACGTCTGTCGATAAGTAACATCGCGCTAGCAATTTGCATTGTAAAAACAGTTTTTAAATGAGAATGACGGAAACTTGGCTTGGACGGAAACTGGTCCCTAAACAGTATATATTATAATAGATTGTTGAAGACATTTCGATCAAAAACAACGAGTTGATATAAATGTACATGTACTGTATAATTTAATAGGTTAAATCATCACACAATCGGCAAAATTTTCAACATCTCCGAGCCACTCCGAGCCTGTCACACATTTTTTTTCACGTCATATTGTAGGGTGGTTTAGACCGAGTCGTTCTTGTTTTTCACAATTTCATTATTTAATGTCCGTCGTGATCTTTGTTCGGCTACTAACGATCTCCTGCTTGTACTCAGAGGGTAACGAGCATTCTGGCTGCCATTTTCAACCGTCGCAGTTGTCGTTGGATGCACGTGCCGATGCACGATATGACTGGTTCGTGGCCGATTATTAAAAATATATCTACAATTTAATGCTAAATGTATGTAACGCAGTCTAGATTTAATATGGATTTTCGGCCCGTCATATGGGTATTTTGGCCCTTCATAGGGATTTTTGGCCCGCTGTTTCACGCGCTTATCTAATATGACCGCAGAGACAATGCCTGTATTACACGAAAAACAGGCCGTCTTGTTACTATATATAGTAACACATGTAATAAGCAAGTTTATTGACTGGGCAGTCAGACCTAGAATGTTATATGGCCCGAAGCGAAGCTGAGGTCCATATAACGTTCTACGGACCGAAGCGAAGCTGAGGTCCATACGTTCTAGGTCTGACTGCCCAGTCCATAAACTTCATATGGACGAAGCACCATACATTATTTGTTATATTATAGCGAATCTGACCAACAAATTAAATCTATACGTTTTACGATTTATTTTGACGTCGTTTTTTTCACACGTCCGTTAATATAGCTATAGGACCGGGCGCCCGGTCATTGTGCAACTTTATGGACCGGATGACGTCACAGTAAACAAAGAGTGGAATATGAAAATTAGGTATAATATATATATATATGGCCTTAAACGCGTCTTCAGTGTACACATTAATACAACACATAATATATCCTAACTCTTATCTAACCATAGACACTATGAGAAGGGTAAATAGGGATAGGACACATCGTTGCTACATTTAAAGCAATCAATACTGGTGCTTGACTGTTTCATCTGATGTACGATTTGCGGCAGTAAACTTTAATGCTATGTATCTGCTGTTTACTTGTTTCAAATGAATTAAAATAAAACAGCAAAATCACGTTGAACAATAGGTTGAAGCTACCATTACGAACACTTAAAATAAACGTACACTTATGTATTTTTGCAATAGTATATACAGGGTTACGTCAAGCAGAAGTCGTTCAAATCATTCTAAATAAATTAAAGAATTGCATCTTTGTTGTGATGTTTAGAGCGCTGCACATGGATGTATTCAATAGCCGTTTATTTAATACTGTTAACTTTTCAGGAGCATTTTCCTACCGTGTTGTATGCGTATACACAAATTGGTCCCAGTACCGCCCGGAAGGTGCTACATTCCTCCCAGAGGACGTAGATCCGACCCTGTGTACCCATCTGATTTACGTGTATGCTAAGTTGAAAGGTAACCGACTTGAACCTGCGGAATGGAATGACGACGGAACTAAATGGAGCGAAGGAATGTAAGCATACCGGTACTCATATAATTAAGGTTAACACTACTTATTACATTTCTATGGGTGAACGATTTGGATTTCTAGGCGAAAGAATGTTCATAATCGCTAAATAGTAATAACTAACTCCGAACACAATCATAACGGTGACCTTGAGTCATGACTTCCAATAAAATGTTGCGACGTCATCAGCCTTTAAAATACATTAATTTCGGTAAAAGCCATGCATAAACTGATTTAAAATGTTATACATAGATTATTTAACTGCTTTGACCGATTATAGGTCACTCCATTGTACACGTGTTTTGTATTTTTCATTTACTCGCATTCTCCCGTTTTTTAAAAGAACCACACGTCTACCATACTGCCTATACTTTATCCTAGCAGTTACATAATCTATATATCGCTTTATTATAATACTATAAAAAATAAATGTTGAATAAAACTGCATATCTGTTTCACAGTTAAATAATGAACATAGTAAACAAGGCTACTGATTTAAACAGGCTTACACGATTTCCCTCTTATAGTGAATACCTTTATTGTTGTTGTTCTTTTACATTGCTGACACAATATATATTTATCAGAGGGAAAATAATTATATATGTTTTAATATAACCACCAAATTATACATATACATTCCTAAGCTGATGGTAATCCAAAAGCACCATATAACATTACACATTTCTGCCTTTACAGAAAATAAACAAAAGTCACTTTTACGTTTGCGTTATAAGTGACATATGAGTGACATAAAAGTGACATATAAGCCGCTTATACTTGATAAGGCCAGTAACCTATAAGTAACCTATATTGATTTTAAATGCAAATGAGATGTAAGTCTTATAACTCACTTATAAGCCACTTATAAGCCGCTTATATGCCAATTACTATGTCACTTATAAGTGACTTATATGCCAAGTACTATGTCACTTATAAGTGACTTATATGCGACTTATAAGTGATTTATATGTAGCTTATAAGTGGCCTAAATGTGAAACGTCAGTAACATATATCTCACTTATAAGTGGCATATATCCACTAGTAGGTCAAACTGAATCCAAAAGAATGATAACAAAAAGGGTAAATGAAACATGATAACATAAAAGAAGGCTTATTAGTTTTAATGTATTAGTATATTATCAGCTGATCTAAGTAAAACACAACATCAATATAGCAGTCATGTTGAGGCAGTTTGTTTTCAAATGCTTTCTTGTTGGCTTCCTCTGTTCTATTTCTCTTTCTGGGTTTCTTCACTCTGAGGATAGACAGAATATATCCTATTCTGAATTAATCATAAAGACCTAACAATATTATTTAACTGACTTGTTTATTATCACATCTGTCATAGTATGCACTAGATCTTTAAGCATAATGTACTTACTTACCAGCCATTAATCCCATATTATATATATTCTGTTGACACCAGCATCCTAAGCAGATTTGGTTTCACTTTTCAAAATATTTATAATTACGACCAAATCCTTTCCTCATTTCAATATGATAAAATGTATTTCTACTAAATCACAAAATGTGTTTGTCGCAGTAATTAATGTTTATTCCTTTAAGCCGTTTGATATTAAAATGTCACAGCATAAATTCAACTTCTATCCCAGTTGAGAAAGTTTCTGACTAAATTCAAATCCTTTTCTCAAAATGAGGCATTTCCGTTTAAAGGTCATCAGGGGGTTTCTGATTACAGGTCAGATTAACTCAATGTATTTTATGATGAGGAAATTGGCACTTTCGTATAATTGGCTTATAAATGATCTCCAATATTAGCTTCACATATAAGTGGCATATAAGTAACTTATATGTCTCCATGATCTGGACATATAAGCCACTAACACATATAATCACTTAGACAATGTATTAAGTGACTTATATGCGAATTATATGCGACATATATGTTACATATAAACCGCATATAAGTTGCATATAAATCACTTATATGTTTGTATATGTAGATTCGGTACGGGTAACACTAATGGTAATCCCGAAGCCCCGTAGTACATTTCAGCAGAAAGAGTTGAATTAGCGTTTGTTTAGTGCCGTGTGGCTGCAGTAAATAATCGCCCCGATTTCAAATCAGTAGTTTTATTACTTACTTGACTATAAAGTAGAATACAGTTTTGACTATAAAGTAGAATACAGTTTTGACTATAAAGTAGAATACAGTTTAACCCGGTGCTAGTGGGGCGTGAGAGGTGTTGCAAATTATATTACTTCTCATGAACAGACTCAATAAAACTGGGTCAGCTACTTTTCTCTCTTGTTTGTGTTTGCTGCTTCCAAGGGATCCACTTTTCAGTATTTATTGAAATTCATAATCCATTTTAATCCTTGTGACTTCTCTCTTGTTTGTGTTTGCTGCTTCCAAGGGTTTTCCTTTTTTAGTATTCATTTTCAAACTGTCATAACGCTTTCATAAAATTCACAGGTACGATCGGGTAAATAACCTTAAGCTAATCAACCCTGAGCTGAAAACCCTTCTAGGCGTAGGCGGGTGGACGATGGGCAGTAAGGATTTCAGTAGAATGGCCGCTAGTAGACGCTCCCGTCGTATGTTTTCAAAATCAGCTGTGAAGTTTCTTAGAGATAGAAATTTTGATGGTCTCACAATCGACTGGCAACATCCGACTGAGAGAGGTGGGAAGCCCAAAGACCGAAGGACATTCTCACTGTTGCTAAAGGTATACAATCATTCGCAACATCTCGTACACTGCGTCGCAGTATTACTCGAATGTAAATCAAAGGTTTCCATATTGGTTACAAACATCGAGCCTTAGATTCCCACCAAAACAAATTTGCATTCAAAATCAAAGTTATCATCCAACTTTTACATTCAGCCGATTGATCCATCAGTAGTTTATTTACATGAAAGCAGTGATAAAAACATCATCTGCATTGTAAAACACAAACATTCAACGCAAATTATACATCAACACGTGTGGCTAGCGGCCATATTTTTTACATAACAGTGAACTATTTTCTGTGCCGTTGCCTTCCGGCGATCATAATGTTAATATTCTGAACATACCGAAGCTCGATATACACACGGGTTGATATACACTGTTATGTTTCTGTCCTTGTTTCCTATAGTGATGTTACTTTAATCAATAGTGTAAATGTGTTCTGTTGACGGGGTACCATAACATTGTCAGAACGTTTGTTTCTTTTTGACATGATAAGCAATAAAATATGTTTAAACTGGTGGATAACATGTCGATTGCATTTGAAACCTTATCGCCACTCGCCGCAGCAGATTCTCACTTGGAACTCCACTTGTAAGTGAAAAAGTGTCGATTTTTACGGATGGTGAAAGGTATATAGTACTGGTTCTTTCCAGGAAATAGTGGGTGGTCTGCCTTCACCACGAAAAATACGACCATCGTATGTAGCCTGAAAATGACGTAACACACCATTCAATCAGCCAACACGTTGACTGATATATAAGCATGAAAGATGTATCGACTGACTTTAGTTAATATACAGTTATTCGTCGTAAGAACTATTTTACTTGAAGGGACAAACGGCAATTATTTGTTTTTTAAAACTAACGGCTTTTGTTCAATTACAAATATTAATTACAAGAACAGTATAAAGCAAAATGTGTTACATAGTACTAACTGTTGATTATATTGCACCAAGTTATGGTAGACAATGATGAAAAAAAGAAAACTTAATTATTTGATTATATGCAAGCAGGTTTAAAGTCAAAATAATACTGGATAAATATATCGGGACGCTAATTTCAATGCTTGATAAACACTACAAGATTGCCGTAAGTACCCTTAATATACAAGATACTTATGTTCTCATCTTTCATATTGAAGATGCATGTATAATTGACACGTATGTATTATGTGTTATAATAACAAAGCCGTGTTTAACATTTTTATTCAGGACATCAGAAAGGAATTTGATCAAGAGGGGAAGAGGACTAAAATGCCCCCACTTTTGTTGACGATAGGAGTTTCAGCTAGTCGTAAAATCATAGACAAAGCTTACGAAATCGAAAATATAACAAGGTAAATATAACCTAAATAGATTATATACTGAAACTCAAAAGAACCGCATTCGGAATTTCCGCTATATATTGTATGTACAATATGCTACTGTTAACCGAATAGTACATGGCTACGTAAGACCTTTCCTTTCGGAAAAAAATACTAAAACAACACATAATACAGCAAATAGTATTCCTTCACAGTTTCATTATTGACAGAGTACGCGTTTGGCTCAAGCATGTGAGAAAACTTAGGATGCACAATTTTGCAAACTCTTTACGTTAAATACAGTACTGAACTGGCTCAGTTTTTCAAAGAGGAACTTCAACATTTATGAATGTTCTTGTTACAAGGTGTAGTGTGATTAAAATGTCTACAACATCACAGTTGTGTCCTTTCTCTAATTAAAGCTATAGAGTCCCAATATCAATCGATTTCTTCTTTGTAGGCGTGTCTTTAGTTGTAACTTCATGTTCACCATCTCATGTCGAAATCGGGTATTTAAGCGAGAAAATATAGCGCAAGAAATCATTTACTGTATATACATCGACCAGTGCACATCGTACCTATACACAGGTAACAGTAAGTTTTACAGAAAAAAAATTAGCTTATTTCTGGGCTCGAACACACGACCTTCTGATTTCAAGGCCGGTGCTGTATCCACTGAAGGTGCTATATCCACTGAACTACAACGCTACTTGAGAAAACAGTATACCAACTACCATATATTATGAGGCAAAATAACTTAACATATTTGAACGCAACTAAAGATGGATCAATAAATATGCAGTCTATATTGTCGCACGTGTAAATTAACATTGCCTGGTGTTATATTGTATCGTATCAATATGAAACTAATACTTCGCCTCAAATCAACCATATCTCGACTTGTTATTTAGCGCTTGATGAGTTTGTGTGAGCGCTCTTGTTATTACGTAATGCCTATTTAGTGTTAAACATGCTACAAAATACCAATACATAGCAGTGGTCTAGAGGTTCAGCGTACATCTTTCAAATCTTACAAGTGCAAGGCTGTGGTTCAAATTCCGTCCCGGGCAACTATTTTTTTATCGCATGTATTCTGGAGCCGTATATTTATCGATGTTACCTGTACGGAGGCTAAATAAAAATGTGAAATTTTACGTATCGATTTCTCCTTATATACCGACTACTGTGTTGATGAGCCGTTAAACAACATTCAATTCAATTCTGTTTCGTTTCAGTATAAAAACAAGCATACACGTATATGAACATGGATCATTTAGATTTAAATGCATTTCTAAAATTTGTAGATATTCATTTTAAAACAGATGCACATGCAAACGTCTATACCAAGGGTATAATATAATACATGTACTATTGTTTGGGGCGCTTGTTTCAGCCAAAGTTCTTTTGGACTTTTAAGATAAAATTAATCTACTACCTAAATAAGTTGTATATCAGTGAAACAGACATTTTTAGTGGTAAATAAAAACAACTTACTAGTCAAAATCGGTTGAGAAATAAAAATTCCATGTGCGAAAGTTGTTTTTGATGGGTCATTTTCAATGCAAAATTCTACTGCATGAACAAAATGAAAAATATTTTATTTTAGAATTGTTATCCAAAAATGGTTTTATCTTGTTGGATATTAGGAAATTAAGACACCCTGAAAGTTTTATAGCAAAATATGAAGTACTACTGAAGTTATTTAACATTTCTTAACAAGGAATTTACATGGGAAAAGCCCCATCAAAAAATCATTTTGGCTGTCAAATATTTATTTATTAACCGATTTTCAAAAGTAAAGTAGTTTTATTTACCACTAAAAATGCCAGTTCTAATGATATATAACTGATGTACGTATTATTCGAGTTACTGCAGAAAAACCTTTGGCTGAAACAAGCGCCCCAAACAGTAAGTTGTTTTTTTCAACCTGTAAATGAACATAAGTATTACCGCTTGAAAGTATTTTTGATATATATTACCATATTCCATTCGTAGTTTTCTATAAAAGTTAACACTATTTCTACTTCCAAAAACTGTACATGCGTCCTTCTTTTTCGTTAAAAGGTATACCGATTTTATAAATGTTATGGCATATGACTTACACGGAGCATGGGATAATTTCACGGGACATCCCAGTCAGTTGTACCCAAGAGAAGAAGAGTTTGGCCCTGCGTTAGACATCAATGTTGTGAGTATACGAAATCCAGTATTTTATTAAACAGTGTTGAGTATTATAGTGAATTATATTAGATGAATAGCTCATTGTAAATATGGCTCATGATATAATTTGGATAGAAGTCCAATATAATTAAGTATTGCACTCAACACTGGGCTTCAAACATGTTTACTTTTTTCATACGAAATACAAAACAATCTGTATAGATATACCATTTTTTTGAATTCTCGTATAATATGGAAAATACAATGCATTGCTTGCAATGAGTCCCAAAAAACAGTACGAATCAATAATGTGTATGTTGTGTGAGTACAATACATAAGTGGACCACCCGAAACAAATGGTGCAAAGCATCAATTCGCCGATAGAAATGTAACATAATACTCTGAAATAATATTGGATCACAGTTTCTGTTTGTATCATTTTCAGAAAAAGCCAGTAAGACTACCGTAATTGAATCTTGTCCTTTTCATATAGTGCATTTTTTGCATTTGCGAATCTATTCTGCTGCAGGTTTTTTAAAAAATACACGTCAGTAGTCAGTGGGCGATCATCAATGTGTTTCAAAAGTAGAAGCAGTAGCTGGTTCACGAGTTATCAATATACCGATACATTAGGCATGATTGTATTGTAATAAGGCGTGGAACCTTAGACATCAACTATCCACTAAATACACAAACATATCTGTTTACCGAAATAGTACATAGTTCGTAACACTCTAATTAAATATGTAAATCATCATTTAGAGTTCAATAAAAAAATGTAATCATATTAGGCCATTTGCTCAAATTAGTAAAGAAGGTAACACAGGTATTCATCATTAAAAACTCAATCAACAAACATTTAATTCGCCGATGAATAATATCAGATCAACACGTGGTAGAATTGGTTAGATGTATACACTTGTCAAATTAAAACATGAATATATGCAGTATTATTAAATGCATTTTTAAACATTACGTGGTCCGAATAATTTCGGCTTAAAAGGTTTGCATATTTTAAAATTAAAACATTTAATAGGTAATTTTAAACAGGTCATCACATGTTTTCTTTTAAAAGATGTTTTAAAACATGTTTTATTGTCGAAATATCCGTCATAAAACCCTGCTAATATAATATAAGCTTTCTCATCGCTTAATGGAATTAAGGCGGGGCCACGTAATGAAATCATGTATTTATGTATATCTTTTCATTTTATTATTAATGTATACCACAGTCTTATCGTAATAGATATCCAAAGTCGAATGCAACAACGCATCGTTACCTTCTTCTCTCATTAAGTGTTTTGTAAGATTGGTAGACTTCTTGACCCCTAAAATTCTTCTACAAAATTTCGTATTTATAATTTCAATATCTTTAGCCTCATGCATTCCCCAACTTCTGAGCTATAGTTTAATACAGAGGCAACTATGTGTCGACAAGTCTACATTTTTTATAGAACATTTTACTTATCTAGAATTTGATATGATAGACAAACACGTATAAAGTGAATACCACATTATATAAAACATATATAGCGATTTTTATGGGCATTCTAGCTTCTTGTATCAACTTATTCTTTTTTTATTGCTTGTAGTCGAGTTGATGACTTCAATATTCGCAACCATTGTATAACTAACACGCAACTCCATCAGGGATACCATTACCGTACATTTCAAAAAACTGTTGCAAACGTTTATTATCGTAACCCTGATAACACCGCAGTTCATTAGTTTATGTACGTGTCATATTTTAACATGCGTTTAAATGGGGGTGAAATGCTTTTAGTTAGTTAGGGAATGTAGCGCCACAGCCAATCCATCTTTATTACTGAAAGTTCTGAACAAATTGAATAAGGGTGAAAGAATTTTCAAAATCGGATGATAAAAAAAGAAGATATGATCATTTGAAGGTTCTGTTGAAACGGATATGGAAGCCGCCATTTGAGAGCTATGACATCACAGTTCTAATGACCAAATATGGAATATTTATAAATATGAACATTTATTGATTTATAGGGGAAAAAATGACAGCAACTGTATGAAAATATGTATACTTAATAGCAATAATGCTTTATATGACCAGTAATGTATTTTGCATTCATTAGCAGTGATTTTCTTTGCTTTAAATGCTATTTATCAATATTCCATATATGGTCATATGGAACTATGACATCATAGTTCTAAAATGGCGACTCCCATATCCGTTTTAGAACAACATTCAAGTGGTCATATCTTTTTTGTTTATCATCCGATTTTGATAATTCTTTCACCGCTTTCCATTTTTTCCAGAACTCTCAATAATAAAGCTTGTTTGGTTGTGGCGCTACATTCCCTTTAATCAGAAATGTTTGATATAGTAAAAGTTTTAATACGCACTATTAAATATTTAATGTGCGTATAATTTTGTCGTTATGGGAAAATAAAACTCAACTTTACTATCACGATTGCGACACATAAATGCCTAGATGGAGTTGGGATTGACTTATAGAAGCGAAGCTACACAAGGCAACACAATGTTATACAAAGTTATTTTTGTCTGAAATTCTGCCAAGCATGTTTTGAAAACTGTTTAAATAATATTAAAAAAAGTACGGGAACTTTGTGTTGGCTAAAATTCTCCACCAAAAAGACTTCAAACAAGACAAACAACAAACCATCATCAAAACAACAACAATGATAGTAGTGAAATAATATACATAATGAAATGTCAATTAAACATCTTCTGCTTATTGCACCAGCTGAAACCGCGAGTTTGGTTTCATACATGCATTTAGTTTACTATATAGATTAATAAGTTACTTTCATTGGGCGTACAGCAATAGAGTTTTTCCAAGTCCAACCATTTGATTAATATACTAGAGGTTTTCTGCAAACGCCAGGTGATATTTTTCTTTTGCTTTTGAATGACCAATACTGGTGAAAGTTAGAGTATTCAGTACTTTGGATTAAACATTTACAAAATGGAAGAAAACAATCGTCAGTTTTTAAAACAGTTTAAACGCACTCATATCATATATAATGAATACGCGTCACGTTTAGGAATGGGACGGGGTGATGGTGGAGCGCAGGATGGAGTGTTGGTGGGGCGTGGAATGGTGGTGATTGTCAATGATTTGAACAGAAATAACGTAACCGCACTTTTCTAATATAACAACAAGCATATTCCACCCTGCGAATTGAAATAGCAGAAACGTACCACGCTACATTTCCATTTCGACTTTTATATCTACTTTTACTATAAAACTAATGACTCTCGAATCTATATACGGGATGGCCAAGATAAAATGTAGCTGTTCAGTATAAACAGTAAACTACCATCATTTTGTACATTATCACGCTCCCTTATCCGCATTTTAGAGTAAACATGGTTGTGTCAATCACTCTGAATAGCGTTTGTTCAGGAATAAATGTTGTCATTGTTGACGTATTGTACTTGTAGGACTTTCATAACACTGTATACATTGTAATCACACGTTTCAGCAACTGAAGGTATAACAGTCGAACGCGCGAAATGTAGCATTCACGGATCACAGTCAACCCAAAACTTGTATTCAACACAAACAACAACTGTCGTAATATCCCTTTAGGATGATAAGAAAATGTATGGAAAATATTAATAAATACTGAAGATATGTATGCTCAGAAAGCAAGAAACACAAACAAAAACAGAAATTAGCAAGCTGGCTTTTATTGAGTATGTTCAAGTAAGCCCTATGCTAATGAATGGTGTTCAAGAGGACCAATATTGGATGCATGCACCAATTTAAAACCCTTGCATGATCTTTATATGTGACTGTTTTTATAGCCGAAATTAGGTCATATTCCCAATGCCAAAACATATCTTTTTTTCCCAGTAAAGAGAAAAAAAATCCCAATTTTAAAAAAAATTAAATAAAAAAAAATTATGGTTGCCAATCCAATGATTGGGGTTCAAAAGCTTAAATAAATGCTTCTGTTTATCTTGGTATACACAAAACAGTATTAAAGATATAATTATGAAAGGAATGCTTTACTTTATATTTTTCCGAATTTTATTAAAAATCGCGCTAAAATTCCCAATTTTATGAAAAATCGTGTGTAACATGAAGCACAAACAAACGAAGTGAATGCTACATATTGTATTTGAAGTTGCCGACATTGCGCTTGCGCGTTAACGTAATTATTGACTGGTCACACATTACGTGGTCCGAGTATTAACTTTCATACCCCATTCAACCCCTACTCCAAGAAGCCAAAACGGGGTTGGCTGGGTATGAAATAAAACCATAATTTCGGCTTAAAAAGTTTGCATATTGTAAAATTAAAACATTTAATAGATAATGTTAAACAGGTTATCGCATTGTTTTCAATTCAATAAAAATGTTTATAAACGTGTTTTATTGTCGAAATATCCGTTATAAAATTCTGCTAATATAAGCTTTCCCATCACTTAATGGAATTAAGGCGGGACCACGTAATGTTGACTGTTTGTCCTGTAATAGAATCATGCAACATAGCCTAACTATACATTCATTTAACTAAACAACACTTACATATATGCACATACTGTTCCGGTATTATAAATCACACTTGTGAAATAATTATTAAGCGTTGTATTTATAATAATAATGTTTTTTTTTTGTTTTTTTTTACAATTTTGACATTTTCTATTTTCAGGACTCATCCATGAAGTACTGGATATCAAACGTTTCTGACCGAAGCAAGCTTGTTCTCGGAATATCTTTTTACGGTCGAACATTTACTCTAAGAAATTCGCAACATCATGATTTCATGGTTCCAACCACCGGACCAGGTGTTGCTGGAGAGTATACCAAACAAGCTGGAATGCTTGCTCATTACGAGGTATGTGACGATCATAATGTCAGGTCTTTCTCGCCTCTCACCGCTGCGGGAGCTTCACTTGTGTCGTGAGCAATTGTCTATTCTTACGGATGGCGGGAGGTAACCAGTACTGGTTATACCCAGGAACATGGGGTAGTCTGCCTCTACCACAAAAATACTGACCGTCATAAATGGCCAACATGTCCTAAAATGACGGGAGACACCACTTAAATTCAAATTCAACATGTCTTTTACTTAAAATTGTCAACTTTTATTTCTAAAAGGATGATACACTTACAGTTATCACATGTTATCACATAACATGCGGTGTGGGAGTGTAATAACACCATTCAATATTTTCGATATTCCACTAGTGGTATAATTTATTAAACTCGTTAGCAAAAATTATATAATGCTCGGCAAGAGCCTCGCATTGTATCATTTTGCCAACTCGTTTAATAAATTCAATAATGAATGAGTACTCATGTAAGATCCTCTATTTACTATATTTAAACTATTTTGACAAAATGTGTTTTCTATTAAGCATCCAATACAAATAAAATTGAACATGTATATTTGTCGGATACAATGTGTTTGACAGACGTTACATGTTAGGCAATTAAGCATGTACAACGTGTCAAATTTATCAATTAAACTACTGCAAACAAAAATAAAAAGGAAATAAATAGTTTTCTTCGTTATGATTTTTGATATGCAAACAATGTATCAGGTTGCAAAAGGCAGCATAAACATGCATTGCCTAAAATAAGAGAGCACTTAGATAGAAGCCAGTCTGCCCAAGATTGTGCCAGGCAATAAAAGCAAGTACACTAGTTTAATGGAAACAAGCACCAACGGTAGATACTAAATATGATCTTTCTTAAACCTTTACAACAATGCATGACCTGTCTTGATATATACTCTCGTCAGTCAGTTAACTTGATACGATAACGCGCATTATTTTAAACCTTAACAACAGTGCATGTACACAATGTTCATATTCCAGAGATGTAGTCAATATTTTGACGCGAATACAGTATGGAATGACGAGGGTAAAGTATCATACTGGTATAGAGGCGATCAGTGGATAGGAGCAGAAGATGGTCGCAGTGTAAAAGAAAAGGTTTATTTTACATTTTAATTCTTAAAGGAGCACACGGCAATCTTGAAGTTGTTATCGAGCATTATAATCAATCCAGTATCAGACGATATAGAAGGACTTGACAGAAAATCAAGTATTATTTCGACTTTAAAGGGACACCTGGCAATCTTGAAGTATTTATCAAGCACTGAAAATGGCGTCTCGGTTTATTTATCCCGTAACATTTTGACTTTAAACCTGCTTGCATATAATTAAATAATTTTGTGAGTTTTTTTTTCTTCGTCTTATTCTACCATAGGTTTAAATATATTGTTGGTGCATTTTAAACAGCAGTTAATAATATTCAAACACAATTTGTTTTGTACTATTCTTATAATTAATATTAATGATTGAACAAACTAACGGGACACCGTGAGTTTTAAAAAATCAAGATTTTTCCTTTTAAATCTGCATGCATATATATCTATTTCAATTAAATGTGAAACAAGTTTAAGTTTTCAAATTGTCTTCGTTTTTCTGCTATAATTCCTATTCTAGGTTTCCCGGTGCAATATAATCACTAGATATAATTAAACAATCAGAAACAATTTGATGTGAACTATTTCATGTATGTAACAGTAATGAAACCATCCTAGGTATGAAGAACAACTAACGGGGATGCCGTGATTGTAAAATCAAGTGTGTCGTGTGCCCCTTTATCAACACATCATTGGAGAATGAATGCGTACTTGTCTCAGTTTGTTTTACTGACCATAATTAACAGCATGCAATTTCCAAAGAATCTGATAGAAGCAAATTGTGTACACGAATGTGATTGTCTGCTTGTAATTAGGCTAAACTGAATGTATATTATACCTACATAGAGAAAGAGGAACCTTCGGAAGCAAAGGACATACTAACCCATACTGTGTGTCGTCTTATGCATGCAATCTGTGTGTTTCTACTTCTTTTGGAAACAACATATATCGAATTGTACACATTACTTGACTAAACAGTTTACAATGCAACTAAACTATATGTTCTAATCTGTTGTTTAGTGTGCATGTCCGTCGCATTAATAGTGTTGCTTTTCTTGTCTAACACCTGTCTAGGTTCGATGGGTAAAAAGGAATAACATTGGAGGAGTGATGCTAGGGTCGCTGGATACAGATGACTTTTCTAACCTATGCTCTAAGGGCAAATACCCTCTCCTTAATGCGGCAACATATGAAATTGAGTCGTCAGTTCCTCTTGAAGACATTCCCACAAGGCCTACACCAGCAGCAACAAAACAAACAACTACTACGTTTGTTTTTGATATTGAAGCTACTACAGAAGAACCAGTGACACAACCACCTGTCACGAAGACTTCTTCTACAACTATGATTACTACTTCGTCCATTACAACCACTGTTAGGATGAACAAATCTATTAGTACAAGGACAGCTCAAACTAACATAAATAATCAATCGTCAAACAATGTACAGGAGACACCAACAGAGAATAATTCTCAGAAAATCAAACATAAAGCACTGATTACTATACCTGCTAATGAAACATTAGAAACGAAAACTATTATTCAAAATATAATAAAAAAATCGTCAGCGTTACGAAAAATTGGAAAAAATACCAACATTGACATTCGAACTACAAGTATCTCAAACGAAACATTAAAACCTGATACTTCAAAGACATCTATCAGGGTACCATCTACGACTAAGGTTATTAAGTCAGTAAACGACATAAAAAAAAAAGTCAAACCTATTGTTAAAACTAGTCAAATTCAGACAAATAAAAAAGATAAAACGAGCGCAAGAAAGAGGAAACAACCTATGAGACCAAAAGGTCGTCGCCGTCGCCCCGGACGGAAAAGGCGTTTGCCCCACAATAAGAGGCGTAAACAATTTCGAAATAAACCAAAAAATATTGGAAAAAGAAACCCAAAACAAAGTTTAAAACACACAACTAATAAAAAGCAAAACAAACAAAATAACAATAAAGTCAATACAAACCATTTAAGTCATACGAAATCAGGGAAACTCAATAAAATGGAATCCGTTGATTCAGAGAAAGGACATAAACAAATCAATAAGGCTGAAACTTTAAAAATAAATCCTAAAACTACCAAAAAACAAGCCGAACAATTAACTGATAAGCCAAAACTGAAGAAAATTGAATTTGCAAAAAATACAATAATAAATAACCAAATACCTAGCACGATTAAAGAGGTTAATCAGAACAAAAAACAACAAAAAAAAAAATTGCCCGTTGTCGATTTAAAAACGAAGGTAGATAAGTCAGTGTCTATAGCAAAGAAAAATCATGTCACCAAACAAGCTAATACTCAGCCAGTTCGTAAGAAAACAAAAACAAGCAAAGCTAAACAAATTGACAAAAGTATAACAAAAAGTAACACAAAAAAAGATACATCGAATTTAAACAAACTAGGTAAAACTCATGTTAAATTAAACAAAAAACCAAATACAGACAATACACGACCAATAGGACTCACCTCTTCCGCTAAAGGCAAATTAAACACAAAAACACCCAACCAAATAAAGAAACCGAAATCCAAAACGGTAAATAAGAAAGTTAGTAAACCTAAACCAGTAGACAAAAAGACGAATGGAATGACACAACAAACACAAGGACGGAAAACAAAATTAAAGACAAATAAAAACCGTCAAAAAAACATATTAACACAAAAACAAAGGCGGATGATTCAGCAAAGAAACAAGAAACCATTGACAAAAAAGCAACAGCTACTACGTCGACAAAGGAAAAGAAGGCCGTTAACAAAAAAGCAAAGACAACTGCTTCGACAAAGAAACAAAAGATTACGGCTCATGAGAATGAGAAATTTAAAGTCAAAAGCTAAAACAGATAAGAAAAAGATGAAGAAGCCATAGCTGATCAGAATTGAGATATGTATTATCAGTTGAATATTTTTATTATTCAGTCAGTTGTGTTAGCATGTTGATCATGCAATTTTAGACGCCACGTTTTAGTATTTATTCAGTATTTCTGTATATCAAGTCATTTTCCTCATACATGTCATATCGACAATTCTTTCGTTTACTGGCTTTCTATGATATCAAGGGTTCTATGGTATCACGGTAGTGTCAAATCTATAAAACCGCAAGCATCTCTGATAAAATAAATTATGATATTTTTTATAGATGTGATGATTCTGGGTATATGTAATAAAATAATTGAAAAAATATAAGTACATTTATCATAAATAAAAGAAGAGGTCAATATAATTCAATAATGTCGACAATTTCCTTATTATCTTTAAAAGTCATCACCCATAGTCTCCATAAATGCAGTTTCCACTACCTTGGAGGTTATACAATTCACTAATTTTTATGCTGATGAGTTTGTTTTATAATTATATTATATATTCTGTGATGAATTATAGAAATTTCCCAGTTTGAGAAAATCTATAACATATCCCTTCCTCTACTGTGCTATCTCGCCTAGTGCGCATGATAGCACAGTAGCCAAATGTTAGAAGTAAACGATTAACGTCACTATATTACGTCACGAATTGACGTCATAATATTACTCCGCGCTGTCGCCAAAGGAGTGACAGAAGAAGGAATACTTGTGTCAAAAGACGATTGGAAAGTAATTCATCACAGAATATATATCATATAGTTTAATTAACCTTTTTGTCGTGATACGGAAAATAATTCACTCGTGAGAAATATTCTTGCGAGATAGAAACTCGTGCGAAAACGCACTCGTTTCTATATCGCAAGAATCTTTCTCACTCGGGAATTATTTCCCGTATCACTTCAACAATGTTAATTAAACTCTATGTATTTCTAGAAATGGTCATTCGTTGAATCTTATTCCAGATACTAACAAATACCGGGTACACAATATGTACATACCTTGATACCATAGAACTTTTAAAATAATAATCTCCATGAGAGTACCGTTCTTTTCAAACCTAATTCCGAATTTTTTACGTAAAATTGGTTACATGTTATATCATAACAATTTAGTAGATGGGTCACAGAAAGCATCTTAGTTTCCTTTTTATTTAATAGATATTGTTTACATTTTATTTGTTTCGCCAAAACATTGAAGTACCTTGAAGTACCTTGATACTATAGAACACTACATCAAAAACTAGATTTATTTATAGGTATTTGATTTCATAATTATATGATTCAGTAGCAATGTATATTTTATTGGAATACAATAAGCTTAATGCATGTATTAAATCTTCCTGAAATATAGATTAAATTTGAAATTGAATAAATATATCATGGATAAATGTGTGTATTCACCATACTGACAAGCGCTTTAAACAGTATACATAATCGCATTAAACACAATGGTGTTTTATCGAACAACCACCTACTAACACTGGCATTCCTATGTTAAAATTTATGTTGTAAAATATGTATTTTAATAACCGGATAAAAACATTATTTTGAATTATCCATATTGAAAATTGTGTTGGAAAAATATTTGGACCTTCGAAATATCGTGTTTATCCATTTCCTTTCTTCCTAAAACATGGTATAGAGTTTAAACCGTTCTTAAGGGTAATGAAAAAATAACAGCTAGTATATGTTTAACTATCTATATTGGTTGATTATATTCATCGCGTTATGTTCTCATTTGCCATATTTCTGTATTTAGTTATTTACCTCTAGTGTATCCTTCTACTTTTAGTGGTAACTTATATAGAACTTGTATTAATCTGTTGTTCATTGAATGTATTAAAGGAATTTGTATTGGAGTTACTTATATAAACAGATTTTGTGTAAATCCATTTATTAGGGGTGTCCCATTCAAAAACATTCTCTCAGCTAGTCTATATTAATTAAATTGTACACTGTGTCGTACAGTGACCGTGACTGCTTAGTAGGCGGGTCAAAGAAATTAAGCCCTACCGGAAAGTCCAAATATCGTTTAATTTTATTTTTTTTATTATTAATATACACTTTCTTTTTATTAAAATCAGATCATGTCTAATAAGGCACTACATTTTCGTGCAGTCTTCGATAAGTATATTGCAACGTGTTTGTTATATCGTCGACATTCATTTATAGTCATGTACGAGCTAAAAGCCACATGTGTTCTATACAGCGACGAGGCTGGAGATATAATCCATAATTATTTCAATGAAGGCAATCACTAAGAGGTTTTGGAAATCGTCTTCCAGTGGCCTACTTTGCCACTGACCGTTCCAAGGCGGTAGCCCTATTGTCAACCCTTTTGTGTTTGTGTTGTCTTTTGCATTTAATATTGCCTTTGCCTTCTTGTTTGTTTGTTTGCGTGTTTGTTTCTGTCTTTTGTGGTTGACTGTCCTCCTTGAATGCTACTTTCCCTGTCCGATCTTTTTGTATTTCTTTATAAAATTGTTAATAACTATACTGGAAATGAAATTATATATTTTGGAATTAAAATTATCAAAATAAATAAGCGGACGAGAAGAAAATCAATTATTAATAAATAATTTAATTAATAATAAGTAATTTAGTGAACATGAATATAAAAATATATAGCATATGGGTTTCGAACCCACGACAGTACTGACGACCATCATTGTTACGCGTTTTATAAATCTCATTCCTAACAACTGCGCCAGCGCGTCACGTGGAGAGCGACGCAATATTGTACCACTAATTCAACTGATTCAACTTTTTTTTTTCATTCCAAATGAAATAGTCCGAACTTCAAGGCACAGTACTTACAATCGCATAATACTGGCTACTTGATTTTGTTGCTAAGTTGTGTTAGAGTCTTTTATTTACTGTGTTCCATTTAGTGGACCCTTTGAAAGATTTTACTCAATTACTTCTATTCGAGTCGTGTATATAGTGGTATTTTTACTGGTCCAGTGGGGCCTATATTTTGGCAAATAAGACAGACAGCCAGGCGGGCAGACAGACAGAAAGACGGTTTGGGTGGGTAATTAGGTAGGTAGGTAGGTAGGTAGGCAGGCAGGCTAACAGGCAAGCTAGATAGCGTTGTCTTTGTTGATTGATGTTTTTGAAATAAAAGTGAATAATTAAAATATTTCTTTATAATTACACAATGCAGATAAAGCATTGGAGAATACATCTTCTATGGTATTTTTCCGCGCCTGTGATTGTCCCTTTCTAGCTAATATAATATCAACATCTAATCCATCTAATACCGAGATGAAACAATGTTAATAATTTGATGATTATTTATAAATGCAAACAACGATATGGACTCGCCATAGGTTATCAAGACGGATAATTTACCTCATACATGTACGAATAGCTATATGGTTTCAAGCTTTTATCAACACCCTACTTATGTCGGTTCCAAAGAAAACATACAATGTAAAAAATACATCATATAACACTGCTGTTTTAAAAGTAGTCTAAGTAGAAGAAATCAATGTTAGTAATGACTATATGATGTCAATAATGTGGATATCTTCATAGCTAAAATATAATAATAGCAAAACAAAACTAAACACCTAAAGTACACTAGTTGGACTAAAAGTGTCTATCAGATCTTAATATTAAGTCAAAGTCGACTTTCTTCAGAGTATATTTAAGTAGGAATTCCGACTGCAATTAGTACTGTCTTTGGAGATCGCTGAGCCCGATACTTATATTTAGTTATCGGTGGTACATTTTCAATTTCCTTTGTTTTCTTACATAATATTTGATTCGGTGGTTCGACTACTCCGGCCGATAATAGGCTCTGGGTATTGTTGAACATGTTGTCTGCTTTTTGATACGCAGGCTTCATAACCGCTGTTCCCAACTAAATTCCATTATGTTTATTTCGCTCTTCGGGGCATTTAATTTTATTAGATACTGGGACCATACGCCGTACGACATGGGGAAGTAGTGCACTCCATGTCGACCGCCATATGCATGCCATCTATTGGATGGTTAAAATTGTGTACTATTGATTTTATGAATATTGAGTTCTGCTCAACCCGGGGCTAGAGGGCGTGAGCGGTGGCTATCATAATTTCACCACCGCTCATGAACAGTCTCAATCAAACCGAGACTGCAATATTTCGTATGTGCCGTGCTCGGCCGTTTCCAAAGGTCCATTATCATACTCATTTTTGTTACGTAAAACGAACTGTACGCGTTTACGGATTGTGAAATTCACTACATACCATTTTCAAACGGTTAAACAGAATGTTTAAGCAATGTTACATTAAACTGGACATTGTCAGGTTTTCTGCATTAAATAAAAGAACAAAACGGTTATATACATTTTTCTGTTAAGACCGCAATTGTTGATAATTTCTAGAAATCATAAATTTGCCCCAAAACAACAATTACACTAAAAGTTGTAATATGTTTTGTCAATTCATTTATTACGTTTATTATAATCACTATCAATGGAACTTTGGACGCGAAATTATAATTTTCCCCGTAATTGACTAACCTTTGACAGTTTATAATAAACTGAACAGTTTTGAAAAACGCAGATTTTTTATCCCATCTAAAATGAAATTTTGCAACTTACTGTACGTTTGCCTGAAGAGTTATTCGAAAGACAGTGGTGACAGATGTTTGTTAAGGGATCATGAAAATAATACGAAATAACATTTGTGGGTGAAAAAAAAAGCGTTTTATTAAAATTTCAAAAATATGAATTCTCCTAAGTTTTTTTTATAAAATGTTCCTAAAGATTACAGAAATACGAAACAGTTTCCGTTTTGGAATGCAATGTTTATTTAAACTTGTGCGATGATGCATATTTTAATTTTATTGAAATAAAGAAGGGATGGTCCTTAACTTATTTAACATTGTTAATTAACCCCACTTGGATGGGGATGTTCCCCGAGCAACTTCTTATGGGGTGTATGTGTCTCAACTTATTCGTTTTTCAAGAGCTTGTACTCGAGTTGAGGACTTTAATATTCGTAATCTTTGTATAGCTAAAAAGCTACTCAATCAGGGTTACCGTTACCATAAACTTCGTAAAACCTTTGCACAATTTTATTATCGTAACCCTGATCTTCTTTCCAAATATAAAAGTAATTTAAGGACTCTTCTGCGACAAGGACTATCACAACCTGACTTCTATGGTGATGTGATTTATAAACTTCGTAAGATTCTTGGTCATGATCACTTTCATACTATCTTTGTTAAACTTGTTAAAACGTTTATCAAAAGAGGTTATGACCCTATCATTTTGCAACGTACTGCATGCTTGGTGGTGGACCCTTTTACAGTTCGCCGCTATGCTTTCCTCTTTAATTGTACGATGACCGGACAGGCTGTAGACTCTATGATGACGCCTACCTAAAGTCCATCGGGACGGTGGGGTTTGATGTGTGTCTATGATCTTTCCTGTCGTGCCCTTAATGGTTTATTCTCTTGTCATTGAGTACCTTCATTGTGGCTTTCTAGGCTATTGTTTTTTTTTTATATTATATTTACACGAGCATATGTGTGTTTTACTTATATTTCCTATTAATGCTGCCTTGTTGGTTAGATATTAGATCATGGCGGGGATTTCTTTATTTACACTGTCCTGTTTTAATCGGTTGACAGTAGGGTAAGTGTGAGGTTTGGTGCACCCTAGAACCGGTTTAAACCCCCAGTGGCCGTTTTTGCCACTGACCGTTCCAAGGCGGTAGCCCTATTGTCAACCCTTTTGTGTTTGTGATGTCGGTTGCATTTTTATTACTTTTTCCTTCTCCTTTGTCTGTTTGCATGTTTGTTTTGTGTTTTGTGGTTGACTGTCGTCCTTGAATGCTGCTTTCCCTGTCCGATATTTTTATCTTTCTTTGAGGAGTATAATATTACAAGTCAGTAAAGGGTAAAACACTGCACACAATTACGTCAAATAAAGTTCAATCTATACAGAGGAATTTGCGTTATAATTATCCCACTCACATATCAAAACGCGTAATTCGTATTTATACTAGTATTTGAAATAGCTTTGGAACATATCAATTGAAAGTAAATGTACCGCCTATTGGGAACAATTATTGGTATTTTGTATGTTACCCGATCCTCAATGTCGAAATGAAAAAGCAGCTTATCCACTAGATTCTATAACTGAAATGTGCTTTTTAAGACTTTAAATAACATGTCCTATATTTCACAGTCTTAATCATTTAAATAAAACCTTAGTTACTGAAGTGATGTGTGCGGTATCGATAATTGTGCTACCACTGAATGTTATATTTCATTATAACTCTCAAAGATATGTGATTACTGAGCTTCAATGGTATTTAAAGCACTCCGTCAACAAATAGAAAGGACCCAATAACACTAATGTTACAATTTGTACAATTCTGTTCTAACTGTTATAACTGAATCATCATGTACATAGATGATCATACATACATGCCATTTTAATATGATACGTACTCAATATTGAAAATCCGTTCTTTGCTTATAGCGGGATCACTTATATGTATCCACAAGAGCTCATGTTGAATATAACCAACCGTTCGGATACCATACCAGCATTACTCGATCTTCATCCTTCGATTGCAAATGATTACATACTAACTTCTATGATAAGCGAAGTGGCATTAACGTTGACATTCGTAACTACTCACATTTAGATGTGGGCCGTACCTCTTCCTACATTATACGGGGTTTATATCTCTCAGTTATTTCGTTTTTGCTAGTGCTTGTAACGATTTAAGGACTTCAATGATCGGAATCAAGTTACTACAAGCAAAAAAACGGTGGCGTATGATCTTTCTTGTCGTGCCCTTAATGGTTTATACTCTTGTTGCTCTGGCTTCTGCCTAGTCATTGAGTATCTTCATTGTGGCTTTCTAGGCTATTGTGTTTTTGTATTATATTTACACGAGCATATTTGTGTTTTACTTATATTGCCTATTGATGCTGCCTTGTTGGTTAGAGATTAGATCATGGCGGGGATTTCTTTCTTTACACTGTCCTGTTTTAATGGGTTGACAGTAGGGTAAGTGTAAGGTTTGGTCCACCCTAGAACCGGTTTAAAACCCCAGTGGCCTACTTTGCCACTGACCGTTCCAAGGCGGTAGCCCTATTGTCAACCCTTTTGTGTTTGTGATGTCGTTTGCATTTATTATTACTTTTGCCTTCTTGTTTGTCTGTTTGCGTCTTTGTTTCTGTGTTTTGTGGTTGACTGTCCACCGTGAATGCTACTTTCCCTGACCGATCTTTTTATATTTCTTAATTCTACGTAGATATTTTTTATCACTGAATTGAAAACCTACTGGAGAAGTATACAACCAACATCAAAACATTTCTGTTTGCTAAACATGAAACAAATTTATTTTATGGAGATTTAAACGTTAAACTTCGGACATAAAAGAAATCAGGCGGATATCTTGACACCTTTAGAACAAATCATCAGGGCATTCCGTCAGAAAAGATACGTTTAGTATTGCAACGCGCTTCATGATTGGTGATTGTGAAAAATTTACAATATGTCATTATGCTTTAATGTTCTCTTATGCGATGACCAGACAGCCTCGTGGGACTCTATGACTGCACCTTATGAAACCCTAAAAGGGGAGGTAGGTACGTAAACAATTGTCCCAGAGTTATTTTGGTTAAACCCTCGAGCTGTAATCTCTTTGGCTATATCTGCTGTGGTTGTTCAGTACAATTCTTGTTTCATTCAAACGTGTTTCTAATTATATAAGTATATATGTTTATATATCTTTGCAACACCATTTAGGTGTTCGGTTGCTATTTTGTATTGGATGTGGACTTTATTGTTAAGACATTTTTTGTTGTTTGTTTTTCCTTTATTTACACTATTTTGTCAATTTGTGCTCTTAAGACAGGATAATAGCAATATTGAGGAGACATAAAATCAATATAAGCTAATCAGTAACTATAGGCCATATTGCTTTGAAAACCATTCCAAGACTTCACCACATCTTGGGTTGTGTTTTGTCTTTCTTATTGTATATTTAATTTGTTCTCAGACTGTGGTACAGTGCAGATTTACGGTGCCATTGCGTTTGGATGTTTTGGGTCTATAGGACTGTTTGTTTTATAGTTGTAAACCATATCATGAACAGTAGCAAGCCCAGTAATCGACGTCATCAGCAGCTGCGCGCAAGTGCACGAGATGATCATCCGTAACGAAGATTTGTCTCGACTCGGTAGGTAAACACATGCATTTCAGCTTTAATTCTCAGTCCATAAAAATATAATGGTGTCTAAAGTATGTCAATCAATGGTAAAAAGACTCGGTTAATATTCACTTATGCAAAATGTAACGGATTGAGAGCAGAATCAAAGAAAGATATTTTAGCGAGATGATTCTCAGCGGAGTTTTTTAATTTTTGTTGTTTTTATGTCAATTTTGGGCTTTATAATGTCATGTATTGACCTTTCACACATACCGATAACACATACATGATATAAAACGTAGATTCTCCGCGGATCTTGGCAACGAGACAATACTCCGCGTAGCCAAATTTTACAGATGTCTCTTAAATTGTTTTGCTTTATTTTATGACATGATCAGTGTTTGTATGCCTTTATTATGTATATGTGTAAGAATCATATATATAGTGAATACGAGTACATTTGTAATGCGGTCTCTTTGTAAAGCCGGTATACGTGTAAGCTATATCATACGTGCGGTAAACTGCTCATCGTCAGTCTTTTGTCTTGTTACCACGATAGGGCCTTCATTTTTCATCCGATCTTTACCAAACTTTAATAGGTTGGTAATAACAATAAAAGCTCAGAAAAGTTCGAAAACCAGCCAGATCAGAAAAATTTCTCCGGAGTTATGGCCCTTGTTTTGCTGAAAAATGCCATATTACGCCTTGTGAACACTCTAGCACCTTCATTTATTATTTGATCTTTACCAAACTTGCATAGGTTGTTAATATCAATAAAAGCTCGGACAAGTTCGAAAATCAGCCAAATCAAATGAATAACACCGGAGTTATGGCCCTTGTTGTTTCTGAAAATTGCTATTGTCTGCCTTGTGAATGCTCTAGCACCTTCATTTATTATTTGATCGTTACCAAACTTGCAAAGATTGTTAATACCAATTATAGCTTGAACTAGTATGAAAATCAGCTGAATTGAGTCAGTAACACCAGAGTTATGGCCCCTGTTTTTTCTGGAAAATGGCATTTTCTGCCTTGTGAACACTCTAGCACCTTCATTTATTATTTGATCTTTACCAAACTTGCACAGATTGTTAATTTCAATAAAAGCTCGAACAAGTCTGAAAACCAGCTAAATTGGATCAGTAACACCGGAGTTAGGGCCCTTGTTTTTTCTGAAAAATGCTATTTTCTGCCTTGTGAACACTCTAAGGCCTTCAATATTAATCGGATATTATTCTTCCTTTGCCAGTGTCTTTATATCAATGAAAGCTCGAACAAGTTCAAAAACCGGCAAGATCGAAATAATTTCAACGGAGTTATGGCCCTTGTTTTGCTGAAAAATGCCATATTAAGCCTTGTGAACACTCTAGCACCTTTATTTATTATTTGATCTTTACCAGACTTGCATAGATTGTTAATATCAATGAAATCTCGAACAAGTTTGAAAAACAGCTAGATCGGACCATAAACAGCGGAGTTATTGGTTAGAGAGTTGGGGTTGTTGGTTAGAGATTAGATCATGGCGGGGATTTCTTTATTTACACTGTCCTGTTTTAATGGGTTGACAGTAGGGTAAGTGTGAGGTTTGGTGTACCCTAGAACCTGGTTTAAACCCACTGACCGTTCCAAGGCGGAAGCCCTATTGTCAACCCTTTTGTGTTTGTGATGCCGTTTGCATTTTTTATTACGTTTGCCTTCTCGTTTGTCTGTTTGCATGTTTGTTTTTGTGTTTTGTGGTTGAATGTCGTCATTGAATGCTACGATTTTTATATCTTTCTTTTTATTAGCAGAAGTGAATATTAACCGAGTCTTTTCACCATTGATTGGCATATTTTAGGCACAATTATATTTTTATGGACTGAGAATTAGAGCTGAAATGCATGTGTTTACCGACCGAGTAAAGACAAATCTTCGTTACGGATGATCATCTCGTGCACTTGCGCGCACCTGCTGATGATGTCGATTACTGGGCTTGAGTAGTATAGAGATATTGTTTGTGTATCCTTTATTAACGTCCGCCTAAATACTGAAAGGAGGGTAGCGTTTGGTGTTTGTTTCCGGTTTGTGTTGTCGTACCCTTAATGGTTTGTTGACTCATTAAGTACCTTCATTGTGGTGGCTTTTGTTCTTTTGTTTTTTTTGTATATGCCTGGTCATCGCTTTACTATACTGGTATTGCCTTTAAACGCTGCCTTGTTTCTTAGATGTTCGGCAACGGACATAAACAAAACTAAATTAATGTTTCCGAACAAACAATCAAATACTCAAATAGTTAAACGTGCATAAATTAATTATCAAACATGCGTTACTGGTTATAAAACAACTTTGTATTCGAAAGACTGCCAAATAAAAAAAGAAATTATCATAAAACAACAATAGTGTTCGCGACAATAAATCGCTATCCTGCACATCTCCTTCTTCGTCTTCCTATATCGTGCCGGTTTCCTCTGGAACATACTCGTAGAGGTAGTGAAGGGTCCAAGTGCAGTTAAAAACAGGTTAAAACATCTCTCTCTAATTAGGGGCCGCAATTCCCGCACCAATCCCTGAAAGGAAGGCATCGATGGATTGGGAGTTGACTAGGCCGGATGGTAGGGAGTTCCAAAGCCAGATTCCTGATTGGACGAAGGAGTCCTTGTACGCTTTGACTCGGTTGAAGGGGATGAGGAATCTGCTTGAGTGTACTCCAGTGTAATCACCTGTCGGATGGTGGTATAGTGATGCTGGGATTTCAAAAAGCTTGTGTACACTCAGGTACATCATGACGCTTTTGTTTGTTGTCGTCGGACTTTAAGCTCTTCCCATCCGAAATGTTGAAACATGGTGATGTCACGGCTGGTTCGCCGACAATCGCCAGTGGTAAACCGAGCTGCCCTGCGTTGTACTGCTTCAAGCTTGGCAATTTTTTATTTGGATAGATGGGTCCCAAATAGTCGACGCATACTCTAACTTGGGTGTACTAGTGATTTGTAGCACGTTGATTTTTACTTGTTTGGGGCATGTAGACAGGTTTCTGCGAAGGAACACTGTGGTGTTGTTAGCCTTCTTTGTAACCGAGTCTATATGGCTGTTCAGTTTCTGCCCATGGACGGAATATATGGCTGGGACAATCCGTCTTTTATTTATTATTCGGATAACCTCGCACTTGACAGGGTTAACGTCCATTAGCCAGTACTTTTCCAATTGTTGAAGACAGTCCAGATCGGCATGTAATAGCTCTGTGTCCTTGTGCGAGTTGATTACCCTGTACAGTAGGCTGTCTTCAGCAAAGAGGCTAAATCGTGAATAAACTTTCGACGGCAAGTCGTTTATGTAAACAAGGAACAGCAGGGGATCCATACCTGTTCCTTGTGGAACGCCTGAAGTGACAGGGGCTGATGAAGATGATTGGCATCCGAGCACAACCTGTTGATTTCTTCCAACTAAAAAGCTGTTAATACACTCAAGGGTCTTGCACCGGACACCGTTGTGGTGGAGCTTAAATGCAAGACGAGGGACTTTGTCAAAGGCTTGGCTGAAATCGAGCAGAATGGCATCTATCTGTTGTTTATCATTTAGACCGGATGCTAAGTCCTGGAGCGTGATTATGAGCTGGCTCTCACAGGATCTCTTCTTTCCGAAACCATGTTGTCTGCCAGATAGAATTTTATTTCTTTCCAAAATCGGGTGACTATGGATGATGTGCCCCATAGCTTTACAGCAAATGGATGTCAGGGACACTGGTCTGTAATTGAAGCCTTTGCTCTTATCGCCTTTCTTGAATAATGGAGTGACGAATGCTCTTTTCCCTCGTCGTGAGTCTGGCTCTAATGAGGCTTAGAATAGGAATGCTAGGGCTGGAGATATCAAAGGTGCAATCTCTCTCAAGAATCTTGACGAAATCTGGTCGGGTCCGGTCGCTTTATGTGGGCTGAGGCCTTGGAGGAGTTTAATTACCCCTTTGCTCATGAATCTGGATGGGTGGGGAGATTGGGATGCTACTAGTTCCGAGATCTTGCATGTGAATTCTACTGAAAAAAACTGTAATTTTGATACATATGGTGTGCTGAAACGACTGCGAAACATACGTACCAGTGGTGGTGACAAAATAAAGCGAGAGATATAGGTATGAGTTAGAAGTTGCGCAAATGTAATTATGAAAGAAAAACAGCACTATCGAAACCACAGCACTAAAAAATGCATTGACACGGTAAGTCTGCACTGTATCACAAACACAATTAAATAGCAAAATATACACTTAAATTGTGTTATAGTGATATTTCAAACAATAAATAATTAGAGACCTGGGACTTGTTGCTCTCTCGTTCATGTACAATCACAGAACAGCAAATTGGATCTTAGCGGCTATAGAAAATGACTTTTTATAACAAAGGTATGTTAATATATGCATATCAACGAAACATGGCTGAAATTTATATTCATTGTTGATGCTTTCGGAGTCTTAATTCAATATTAAAAGTTCTATCAAATAATACGCTATTTTCCGGCATATTTTGTTTTTGAGGTCGTCATTACCAGGTCCGTTTCCTCCGTTATATCTTAAAATAGTTCAAACTCAAGTCATTTAAATCATAGTCCATTTTATTTGTCTTAATCGGTATGATAGCAAGTTAATGCAATGAACATAAATAGCTGTTTAACACTTGAAGAGTCGCTTTTTATGTATATGATAAGCTCTCATTCGTATGATGAAACAAATAAAATATGCAGCTACTAATTCAGTAGGCAATTGTTGCAATAGCTTAGTTATTTGTTGTTTAAAATACATTTACTGTAATTAAGGATGCATGCATTGTCCAATGTTTATATAATTAAAAGTTGTCAAACAGCGTTTGGTTTACTTGTAAAGAGGTTTTACACGTAATATATAAATGATTATGGGATTACAATAACACGAATATGAACGACTATACTCTGAGAAAAAATCTAATTACACGCTTTTGTATCTTACACTAACTTTCTTATTTTACATATATTTTAGAATAGTTTTGTTATAAGTATTATGATTTGACCAATAGTTTGTAAATTATGTATTGTTTGTTTAAATGGTAACACCTTTTGAGAGTTATCCTTCTGATATTTTAAAACCTGATGTGAGCTGATGAAACACATAGCATGAAGTCCGCTTAAAGATACTAACTTTTTTAAATTGGTAGAAAATAATATATAAAAAAAAACATAAACGCTTGACCCATTTATTGCAGATGTTCCGTCTATAATAAAAAGAAACATGGAAAATCCTAAATTACCTTTTATTAATTAAATATCTTTTGAAATTCAAGTAACCGTAATTCAGCGTTAACATGTAATTCTTCGAAAAAGTATTTTGCAAACGTATTTTTATACTGGTAATGTTAGTAAAAAAGAGTAGAAAAGGAGAAATTTGGAAATGATGTCAAAATAATTTTAGTTGAAATATTTTAGAATTAGGAACCTCGAAAGCTGCTCTAATCGGTAGCATTTAACACAATCCTAAGTACCCAATTGTATAAGTGCTATACTGTATCTCTAAGAAAAAAAAGTATGAAGGGAGAAATTTAAAAACACATCGGCTTGAAAGCTTTAAAATGAGTTCATGCAATCAGAGCGGACGAGTTGAACTCGCACCTCAACTGTATATCTAATCAAGCGTGAAATACACCCAACAATGAATATTATTGACATATTCATAGATCGGTACTACTTTGGAACGTTGACTAGCATATACAATGTATGGGATACGCGCTGTGATATATTGATATCGGTTTGCATGCGCGACAGATGTCGGTTTCTTTTCAATTGAATTAAGGGAAAACGTATTTCAGAAAACGTAAGCAGTGGAGTTTTTAGGGAATAACATGATGAAAATCAAGAAAGTAGTTGGTTTATTTCCATACTGTTCTTCATCCCTTTTAAGCTAAGATACGTCTTTCTAAAGCTGTCATGTTAAACAAAATTAATTTTTGAGGAACTGTCACAGAAACTCAGTTCTAGTATGATGCGATTATATTAATACAACGCTTATTTGTAGTTGAAAGTGTAAATATACAGCTTATTGCCATCAAACCTGTTCAAGTATAATTATTATAAAGCATGCTGGTGGCGATAACAATGAGTTTTTCACGCCAGTGCTTAAATATGTCGGGATGTCAAGCGCTGGAAATCGAATTGAATTAAATTTGGGTTTTAAGGCGCACTTACACATGAAAAGGTTATATGGCGCCTAGCAGGCATGAACATGCCAGGCTCATCTTCCATGTACATCGAGATAAAATATGGAAAATGGGCCTAGAACCTTCTCACCCTGAACTGCAGAGTTGCTGCAAATTCTATCGTAGAAACTCCATTTACGCTGGAGCCACGTTATTGTTTTTCTGCCACTGCTCTTTTGATGCGAGCGAAATGGCACCTGAAACAATGCAGGGATCATGATGAAGGCCTTTAATGAACATGAACAAAAAATGATAAAATGAACATGAATTTGGGGGGATTCTACCCCTCTGCCTACCCCTTCAAATGGATATGCAGTGACCCTATTCTTTGCCCCGTGACCAAACGGGGCCCCCGGCAACCACACGGGGCCGCTGGAAATCGAAACATTCCTCACTTAACTGTTGCGTTGAAAAGCTGTTGCGGTCAGTGTTACGATGCACAGAGTTATAACAATATGCTCCTTATCTCCCTGAACTTCACTAGACCTTAAATATCTAAATTACCTAGTTGCACAATTACCATCAACTGTATACTCTTGGGTGTTGTTAATGCACACAACTACATTATGGGTTGTACAGATATAACCAATAAAGGCAGGAATTAGCCGAAAACAATTTATGTCTTTTTAATGATAACAAATCACATTACTTATTTACATCCAGCTACAGGCTCTCATTCTCCCAGTGATTTAACAAGATGCGATCCAACGCTCTTGATGGCTTTTTCATGGAGTGTTGGTGACGACAAATGTGAAAGTGAGCACTTCCCCTTATTTCTTGAAAATATCGGCCCTTCATTTCTCGAAAAAAACGCAACGGTTGAAACTTCGCAAGGTTGATTGGGATACGTTTCAATCTCTTTGTGAGGAACAATTAAGCCTTCCGTTTTCGAGGATGTCGAAGACACAACTATTCCTTTTACCACAGCCCTTCATGATCTACTGATCAAACTATTTCAAAAACCTCGGCAAACCCAACAGGCCCACATAAACCATGGTACGATGATGACTGCAAAAAGGCAGTCAGCGATCGTAAAGCTGCATTGAATGTTTTTAACTTGCGGCCAACTCAAAATAATTTTGAAACTTTTAGAGTTTTTTCGTGCGAAAGCCCGTCGTACTATTAAGGATAGCAAGAGGAAATCCTGGAGATCTTATGTCTCTGGGCTGAACTCTCGCTCATCTCTTAAGAAGACGTGGGACATGGTCCGGAAAATAAACGGTAAATTTAATTCCAGTTGTATAAATCATCTTAAAACTAATAATAAATATATTAAATCTGACAAAGATATTACAAAACTTTGGCAAAAACTTTTTCAAACTCTTCTTCTGAAAATTGTCAACAAAGTTTCTAAAAAAATAAGAAACTAAAAGGACAGAAGAAACTGAATTTCAAGTGTGGAGAACAATAAACTGTTCACTCTCAAAGAATCCCTTAAAAAGGCTCATGATACATCAGCTGGTCCTGATGATATACATTATCAATTATTCAAACATTTACCTGAAACCTGTCTCTCTACACTTCTTGATATATTAAATAAGGTTTGGGTAACAGGAAACTTCCCCGATCCTTTGCGGAAAGCAATTGTTTTTCCTTTTCCCTAACCTGGAAAGGATCATACGGACCCAATAAATTATCACCCTATTGCTTTAACGAGTTGTATATGTAAAACCATAGAACGAATGATTAATAAGAGACTCGTTTGGTACCTGGAGTCCAACAAACTGATAACAAA
Source organism: Cyrtodaria siliqua (assembly GCA_037043455.1). NCBI lineage: Eukaryota > Metazoa > Mollusca > Bivalvia > Adapedonta > Hiatellidae > Cyrtodaria > Cyrtodaria siliqua. The sequence goes on from JAWPHD010010367.1 coordinate 70,233, forward strand.
GTATCAAAGTGGATTCCAGCACCAACGAGGCACAACAGACAATATCATTCGATCTGAATCATTTATTAGGGAAGCTTTCGTAAAGAAAGAACATCTAGTAGCTGTATTTGTTGACTCGGAGAAAGCTTAATATAATACTGCATGGAAGTACGATATCATGAATGATATTTATGTCCTTGGTCTTAGAGGCCGATTACAAATGTTTATAGAGAATTTCTTAAAGATAGACAGTTTCGTGTCCGAATGGTTCAACCCTCTCTGACACAGAAGATGGGTATGCCACAGGGAAGCACACTCTTTGTCACTCTTTTTAATATACAATTTAACAGTATAGTTAAATGCAGAATCCTGGTGTGGATTGCTCTATATATGTTTACGACTTTGTTATGTGTGATCGTGCAAAAAAAAACACGATTTTTTCTAACTCTAAAACTAATTGTATGCTCTTTTGTCAACTACGTCATCATGAAGACCCTCATCTAACACTGGATGGGTCACGAATACCAGTAGTGGATGAGACAAAATTCCTCGGTGACGTCTTATTTCCGACCGTAGATTAACGTTAATACCATACCTTAAAAACTTGAAGGCCAAGTGCCTTAAAGCTCTTAATTTACTTAAAGTTGTTGCAAACACTAATTGAGGAGCGGATCGTAAAGTACTTTTACAACCTTATAGATCAAGCTGGACTACGTCTCAATAGTATACGGATCGACTCGAAAGTCATACTTGCAGATGCTCGATCCTATACATAATCAAGGATTACGACTCGCCTTACGTGCCTTTCGTACGTCACCAGCCGAAAGTCTATATGTTGAAGCTAATGCCGAAAGTCTATATGTTGAAGCTAATGAACCATCACTGTCTCAAAAACGGGATAAATTAGCTCTTTAGTATGCCATTAAATTACAATCTAACCCTTCAAACCCAACTTTCGATACTGTTTTTAATCCTAGTTATGAGCCTCTTGTTGATCGAAAATCGAAGGTCATTCGACCATTTGGTCTTCGTATTAAACCAAAATTAAGAGACACTGAAATCGACCTAAATTTGATTGCCAAGTACAAAGTACCACAAATTCCACCGTGGAATTTGGAAACACCATCAATTATTTTTGATCTTTGTAATAGTAACTAATCCAGTATAGACCCTACTATCTTTCAAAGCAAATATAATGAAAGTAAATCGAAATACAGTAACTTTCAACATATTGAGATAAGGTAGCTGCAGCAGCAGTTGTTCACAAACACAGCATAAAGAGCCGCCTGCCTGACAATGCCTCTATATTTACAGCTGCACTTAAGGCAATTAAACTTGCAATTGAACTTGCCTTAAACTATATTCAGGAATCTGATGATGACCAGTTTGTAATATTTTCTGATTCCCTTTCATCTCTTCAATACATGAGTAATATGAAACATGATAATTCAGTTGTGCTTCAACTTTTACAAAAGTACAATTCTCTTATAGTTGATAATGTTCTGATTTTCTGTTGGCTTCCTAGCCATGTAGGAATACGTGGTAATACTAAAGCTGGTAGTGTTGCAGCATTAAGTTTAAATATATCCAATGCCAAATTACCTGATACGGATTTTAAAAGTTGTATTAACACATATATTCGTAACTCTTGGGAAGCCGCTTGGGATTTACCAGTTAATAATAAACTCCATTCAATTAAACCATTACTCGGAGAATGGCGTTCTTCTAGTAGACCCATTCGTCGAAAAGAAGTTGTCCTAGCCCGTTGCAGGATAGAGCATACACGTTATACTCATTCATATTTATTACAAAGGTGAGCAATTAACAGAATGTGTACCCTGCTTTGCACTGTTATCGGTCAAACACATCTTGTTGGAATGTGTAGACTTTGATCCTATGCGTCTAAGGTACTATAATGTTAATACTATGAAAGAGTTATTTGATACTATAGATTTTAGTCTTGTTTAAGATTCCTGAAATAAATCTTTATAATCATCAGACTTTATAAATCATTATAATATGTTCTTATATATATCGACTTGTTTATACACCCGTTGACGGGCATTTGCTGATTTACATTTATACATAGTTTATATTACTACCATACCATCCCTTATTTGTTAATAGTGTTATCTTTATATATTTACACTAATTTTTATTTACTACTTCATTTCTTCATCTTTTATCAGTTTTTACGCACAATATGACCTATTTTAGGGTCGACGTGCCGTAAAACACCATTCATTCATTCATTCAAGCGCTGGAGGTTGAGTTGAATGGCGTTAGATGTCGGTTGAACTGTTTCTAGATATAGGTTTGTGATTTCGACTTATTAAAGAAACATTGCCGGATTGTCGAATGAAGGTAATAAAACGATATTATATCCATTCTGCATCAAGTTAACAGATGATGATAATAATGAAAAATATCTTCGGCAATCAACAAGACGTTCGTTATTATTGCTGTCCAGTCTGTTGGTGGTCTTGTTCAGTGTGGCGGCAGTAAAACGTCTCTCCGCGCTTGCAATCAGGACTGCTATCCATTCGATCTTTGGAGATCGCTAAGCCTTATATTTAGTTATCGGTGGTACATTTTCAATTGCTTTTGTTTTCTGACTTAATTTTCGATTCGGTGGTTCCACTACCTCCGGCCTATAAAAGGCTCTGAGTACTGTTTAACCACTCATAGGATATGCTTTAATTTAGACTTTTGGCTGTTATTTGTGATAAGCAGGCTTCATAACCGCTGCTTTCAACTAAATTCCATTTTGTTTATTTCGCTCTTTGGGGCATAGTATTTTGTTAGATACTGGGACCATACGCCGCTGGACATGGGGGAAGAAAGGATTTGTATGTCCACCGCCATCTTTGGGTCAAAATTATGTACTATTGCTTTTATGAATATTGAGTTCTGCTCAACCCGGGGCTATAGGGCGTGAGCGGTAGCTAGCATATTTCACTACCGTTCATGAACAGTCTCAATCAAACCGCGACTGCAATATTTCGTATGTGTCGTGTTCGGCCGTTTCCAAAGGTCCACTCTCATACTCTCTTTGAAGGCCAGAAAAGCTCGTGCAGTGGTCACAAATATGTTTCTCTGTACAAACATGTTTATGTATCCACACGGTCGAAGTAGTATGGATAGTGTTGGTAAAATAACAACACGATTTGAATAAATTAACACATTTTATATAAATATACTTTTGATATACTAAATGAAGAACGATTTTATTCAATTCAATATATTTACTAAATGTGCATTTTAAACCGCCACACTTTCTATTTAAATAAATATTATCGATTTAGATAAATAGACGTTCGATATACTATGCACAACGCATACGAACCCCCGTGCTCTGAGATGCACAGTCAAAATCAAGTTTAAGCCGCGCGCATACATATTTAAAATGGCTATGTATATTTGATGTAAATATGGTTCTTATTAAAGGAACATTAGCTGGAACTTTCAGCTTATAAAACACACAATAATTACGTTGACAAACATTACACAGCTACCATTATTGAATATTTACAAATTAGAAACAAAAAATACCGCTGCATGAGATTGAACTTAGCCCACACTAAATTAAACTCTCGAGTAATAACTGACGAGTGCTGAGCTCGTTACCGACTGAGCTACACAGTAACTTTACTTGATGAAAAGAAATATAAAAAGATCGGACGGGGAAAGAAGCATTCAAGGAGGACAGTCAACCACAAAACATAGAAACAAACACGCAAACAAACGACATATTTTGATTTAAACCTAATGCGCTATAGGATGTCACATGAGGAACATAAATGTAAATAATGCGGTCCCAGCTATGTTTACAAACATTCCTTCTCGAATTTATTGCTACAAACATTTTGGACTAGGCTCTTGTTTGCATGCATACATTTCGCTGAAAACAAATTGAGATACAAAGCTGCTTATACGGTTTACTTAATTTATGTACAGTGTCCTTTAAAGTGATGTGATGGGATTTAGTCAATTCGTTACACATGCAGTATATAGAACGTCGATTTATTTCAATTAAGTCCATTTAGTCAAATGTAGCTCAGCATGTTAAATAGTAGAAAAAGCTTGTGTTGGAGCTGAATAGTATTTTCACCAAAGACTCCCCATCAGGTAGCTGCATTTGACTCTCTTGGCGTGATCATTCTCGCTTAATTATGACATTTAAAGAACTTAATGAAAATGACCAAATCATGTTCATGATCCGCGGTCTAATGCAGTTGAACAGTTGTTTGTAATACGATATATGTCACATGAATGATAGCATAGTTATGATGATGGCAGAAGTTATTGCATGTGATCCTTGATGTCTATAAGCGTGGAATTCACCTTTATGCTAGGGACATGAGGTTTGGTCTAAACACTCATTTTAAGATGAATATATGCGTGTAATATGATTTGAATTACAAACACGATAGTAAAATAAGATTATAGTTTTTTTTATCAGTGACCTTGACCTTTGTGTTAGGTCATGATTTTTGTAGAGAAATCAGCTCTAGAGCATTAATTGTATGCTCGTATAGAATAACCTCACACGTTTCTAGTATTTTTCTTTGACAACGTTTTTGCTCCTTTACCCCATTTTGTAAAAGTTTACAGCCTTTAAGGCACGCATTGTGGGGTCAACCCAAAAAGTGGAAAGAATGAAAGGTGAAAATGATAACCTGATAATGTAGATAGGATAGCGTGGATTCACGTACTTACGGACGGATGGCCTCATTAACGGACAAAGTGATCAATATATGCCTCCCGACACTTCCCGATAGTGTGCATTAAAACAATTCTAACTCCGTTAACTGTCGACATCTATCAGTGTGAGATAGGTGTAACTCGACATCTATGACCAGGAATATGTTCAAATCAGCTCTATTTTTCGTTTAGCCATGTTCATGAATGAAACAATGATAGATGAATATCGACTGAATAGAACTAAATCATTTAAAAGCTGTATCTCATGCTAATTTTGATAAATAATATATATATATATATATATATATATATAGTCATATACTTTGAAAAGGATAATTCTCCCTCGAAGAAATATGATAACTGCAAAAGGAAAGCAATTATAAAACACATATTTTATGCATGTTTACAACCCGATCGGTTTACACATAGATTTGTCACGGGTATACCAATTATGACACATATTTATGGATAAATACAACACATATGTGTTTCTCGTTAACATAATACACCGACATCTGTCGCATACACACCGAAATATGACGCGTATGCAGACCAACATCAGAATATCACAGCGCGTATCCCATACATTGATATAATGTAAAGTAACCATTTACGATTGTCTATTTTTCTATTTTCCTTATAGGTCAACTGGGTCCGATATAACTCTATTGGTGGTGTTATGCTGACATCTTTGGACATGGATGACTACAACGCATGGTTTTGTGGTGAAGAGCGTTATCCATTACTTAACGATATAAATAGGCAGCTGATTGCACCGCTACCACCAAGACCTAGTCCTGTCAAAAGGATAGTAACACCTCTATCGGCGACAACCAATACACCTCCAACAACAAAGTTAACCCCTCCACCGGCGACTATTGGTACAACAGTTCCACTGTCTCCATCAAAATTATTAACACCACCGCCTACGACAGTCGAAACAACAGTAATAGTTACAGCACAAACAACAACACCCGTAGCAACAACTACGAGAAGATATTCAACACCATCAACAACGACACCAATAACAACAACAACACCAAAACAAAAAAGTCAGATACCAACTGACTCAAATAGAATATCCATGCAGTCTCAATCAACAACGACATCAATAACAACAACAACACCAAAACAAAAAACTCAGATACCAACTGACTCAAATAGAATATCCATGCAGTCTCATTCGACAACGACGTTAGCCACTATACACAAACCGACGACTACAAAAGCGACAGTTATGGCAAAGTCTACAGTTCTTCCTCCTATATTCCAATCTATAATATTTGCACCTAGAGGAGAAGTAATGATTCAAAAGGCAATCCAAATTGAAACACCAAAGCCCCCAACTGAACCAATTAGCGTTAAACTTCCATCACGTCCGAAGAAAGTACCTATATCGACACCTCCTTTCGCGCTAAAGAAGCTGCATGGTGTATCGGACATTAGAATGACAGATCATGTGAAACCAAATCCAGCACAACAGAAATTGAATTTGGAGCTGAGGAAAAGACAAGAATTTGAAGAAAGGATTAAACGTCTGCCGAAGCACAGTTTAATAAACAATATTCTGACTTTACTGTCGGGCCAGCGGTTAACAGCAGGTGATATCTCTCACGTCCGTGTTCCAGTCAACAAAGACCCATCCCACCCGCACGATTCTGTAGAGTCTGTCATTCCAGCAGTTGTGTTTGAAAGTTCTAACTCGGACGCAAATCACGGACCACGAATAATGATTCCTGTAATTACTCAGCAAGAAAACAAAAACCCGTCATTTTCCGGTCATTTGTGGAATACCTTCGACAGAAACAAGCCAGTGGAAAAGAAGAATTTGTTTGAGACAAATGTTCAAGGTATCACAAAAGATGTTGGTAATACAATACTGAAACAAACATTGAATACTGCTACCGAAACAAAAGAGCCAAAGGTTCTCAAACCAGTGCCATTCAAGCTGCCTTCAAAAGAAGAAGCAAAACCGATGGTCCAATTTATTGACATAGAGGACTTCGGGTATTTCTTCTGATTTACGCAGTTCTGTCATAATACGGGTTATTTAATACCCACGAAAAACAACAGAGAAGTTGCTTTATGTGTTATATGACAGAAGGTACTAGGTCAATAAAATAAGGCGATGCCGTAATTCTATTTCAAGGAGATAAGCCGGGTATTTCTTTCCTCATAAGTCTCCTTTATATGTTTACATGTTCATTTATCTAGCCATATCATACAAATAAAACTGTTTTGATCAAAAATATAAATGTCACTCAATAATCGATATGAAATATCGATTGTTCAACAATGCAACTTTGCATTTGTACATGTGAACAGTATAGACTAAGCTAGAGATTTTCGCATTTAAATCACGGACAAGTACTTTATTATCGCGGGAGAGAGTAACATATTGGAAAGTAGGTAAGGTAGATAACGCATGGCATTTATACTTATGACATATATTATATTTATTTCGGTGAAATATAATTCAATGCGCTGGCTTATATATATATATATAACGCAAATATTTCTCCCTAAATATAATTCTGCTTTGTAAACGTGAATCTCTTACGAGATACCAAATTTCGAAAGTTGCCGTAGTGTGTTCAAACTATCTCCCTTTAATATTTGACTGAATTCACAGCTTCCCCAAGATCCGGCACCTTTCATTGTCACTGTCTTAAATAGAATAGCTGTGTGTAGTTGAATGCTTAAATGTGATCTCACTCATATGAGCTAAAATTGTATGTATGCATGTATATGTTAATTGTGCCTCCAGACGAGTGTGTTACGATGTAGAGATACAGTTTATCAGCGTGTGTTGCAGCTATCCGTTTTAGGAAGTGAATGCATACGATTGATTTCTGTGTTTCTCATCATAGTTAGGCGCCCTGCCGTAGTTCGTCCGAAGGTTGTCCGTCCTTGGTATTTCACAAATGTGTCTCCCTATATATAATTCTGCTTTGTGAACGTGAATCTCTTACGAGATCCCAAATTTCGAAAGTTGCCGTAGTGAGTTCAAATTATCTCCCTTTAATATATTTGCTGAATTCACAGAATCTCCAAGATCCGGCACCTTTCATTGTCACTGTCTTAATATAGCTTTGTGTGGTTGAATACTTAAATGTGATCCCACCCATAAGAGCTGTAATTGTATGTACGTATGCGTGTATATGTTAATTGTGCCTCCAGACAAGAGTGTTACGATGTAGAGATACAGTGTATCAGCGTGTGATGCAGCTGTCAGTTTTAGAAAGTGAATGTATACGTTTGATTTCTGTGTCACTCGTCATAGCTAGGCTCGTCCGAAGGTTGTCTGTCCTTGGTAGTTCGCAAATGTTTCTCACTATATATATAGTATATATATGGCTTAAGAAGTAAAGATGACTAATATACAACTTGATCTCCCTAATGCTGGTTTCATGAATACAAAATTATGTTTTCCTATAGAATTTATATTTTGTTATACCAGTATAATTTATTGAATTTATATTTTGTTATACCAGTATAATTTATTGACCGTATAACCCTATTTCCAGCATTAGGGAAACCGGAATCCTAAAACCAGCATTAGGAAAAAAGAGTATGATAATGGACATTTGGAAACGGCCGAGCACGACACAAACAAACTATTGCAGTCTCGGTTTGATCGAGACTGTTCATGAGCGGTAGTGAAATATGCTAGCTACCGCTCACGCCTTCTAGCCCCGGGTTGAGTAGAATTCAATATTCATAATTAACAGCTCAGAATTTTAACAATCCCGAAGAATCATATGGCGGTGGATATAGCAATATGTGTATCTTCATTTCATCCCCTATATCCAGCAACGTATGTTCCCAGGATCTAATAAAATTGTATGCCCGAAGACCAAGTTGTATTTTCGTCATTTTTGCACTTTCTAAGTATTTTTTCTGGGATCTGGGGTTTCAGTTGTATGTATTCAATGTTCATATCCACTAAACTAGGCTCGATAAAATAATATATTTAATTATTGTTAATGAAACAGTTTGGTCAAGAGAACTCGACAACTCTGCTAGTTTTTGGTGCATAACCCATTAATGATAATTGATATGATGCTTTAAGGCTGTATTACAATCTAGTTTTATGATTTTACATGTACTACACTTTAATCTACCACTGCAAGCAATATGAACCTCATTTAAAAAAAAGTGATGTTTAACAAGAAAAACAAACAATGTAAGGTAATAACACTTTCAGATCAAATACATTCCCTTTAAGTTGCCATTCTGACACTATCAAACGACTTTAAGCAATAGAGAAAACAAATCCAAAAACAACAACGAATTATGAGTCCCCTTCTCAAGCTTAAGTAACAGGCTTAATACAACAGAAAAAAATAAAATTGCAAGAAGGCCATATTGGGTCTAAACAAACAAGAACAACACGTAAATCCATAAACCCTTCATTGCCCTAAATACACCTGCAGTCTTAATTTGACCTTGACCTTTTCGGAAAGAACTCGGACACCTTAGTCTTAGTTTGACATTGATCTTTAAAGTAAGAACGTGAATATTGGTCACACAACATAAGGTTTATCATAGTTGTGAATATTTGTGAATACTATTATTGTAATTGCACGACAGATAAAGAATTATAGCTTGGACACAACTTGGTCGGATGTAATGAGGGATTCGAGCAAATTTAGACAACTCCGGTAGCAACCTGTAGGGGACTGAAATGTACATGGATTGCAACTGGTATCAGTCGCATATGGCTGGTTTTATAACGTGTCCGAGCTGTTACTGATATTAACTTTCAAAACAAGAAAATATTCCTTAACCAATATTGTTTTTCCGCAGCATCCTCCTCTGTCCTGTTTAAAGTACCGGTTACTGCAAACATGACTGACAATAGAGTTGCTAGAATCAATAAGAAGATCTCTAACCAAGCTAATAGTGCAAGACTATCGTTTTTTTAAAGAATTAAAGGCAATTATACAAATTTAAAAGTACAATACAAATAACAAATATATAAACAGAAATAGCCATCTGTCTGTGTTTACTATGTTTAAAGACACCATGCCTCTATCATAGTTTCCTTGGCCTCATCCTTCGGACAGTCTTTTGTAATGGAGTTTATACTCTGTGCATTTTAAAGAACCATTCAATAATATATTTCATAGTAAGAGTAGGGCATGGCTATTGGATTCATAAATATGAATCCTTCTACTTTCTCTAGGGCAGCTCAAATTAACCTAAACACGTTTTTGATGAGCCGTAAAACAGAAAATGCTTTTTAATAGAAACTATTTATCAATTTATAATAACGGTTTTCGTACTCTTTGACCATGTGGCCTGAAATGTAACCAGCTAGAGCTCGGAAGATTACACAGATTGAATAACAAAGTCCTAAATAAACTTGTCAACAATAGTCATGATAGTAACAGCGACTTTGACCCAACGTTTCTATTTCACTATAGATAATATAACTTCTCTTAGCTTATAGTTATCTGACATCATTTATCATATTAGTAACATTCCACAAGCCGCAAGATACCAAACGTCTTCGTTTATTGTCCCGATGCTTCATTGTATTGTTCAGAGCATCTCTCTGAAGCAAAACAAAATGAATAATAGCTTCACACCTTTTATACGCATGACAAATTGGAAAACGGAAAAGCGAAAACAAGCTTTCGAGTATTAGATGGAATTGCATTCAGGTGGAACTGATGTACATCGCGCGATTGGTGTTTTCTATAAATAATATATGTCTTCATGTAATGCATCGTTGAAGTAATACGTCTTGATATCGAACAATTTCAGATACAAAAGAAATAATTTAATTTATATTAATAATGTTAATTTTAGGTTATTTCTAATTCTGATATGTTTTATTCCCCCGAGGAATTATTCCATATTCTAACGCACTGTAGGAAGGTCCAGCATTATTATTGGCGGAGTCATTAAACATTAATAGTCTTTAAAATACAAAGAAGAGCTTGTCCTACTATATTAGGCAACGAATATACATGTTGCAATGAACAATATAAATGCAATGACAATTGGCCAAAGCTGAATGTATGTTTAAACCTTCTAAGCAGCTTGTTCCTTCTTATATATCGGATATGTTGGAGTTACAAAACATAAGGTCACACGATTTACGATCCCATTGTGATATTAACTTTACGATTTCTAAGCCAAATAAGGAATTATATCTACTCTGGGCCAGTAATTTGGAACAGAATCCCAGAGCATATAAGATAGTGCTTATCACGTCATTATTTTTTGTGAACACTTTTGTTCCCATTGTCAATATCGTTGTGTTGCTATACACTTGTATATTTGTTTTTGTTTACTATGTTGTTTTGAAAAACAGCGCCTCAGGGAAGATTAGTATTTTTACTAACTTGACTACCCTCTTCAAATAAAGTCTTCAATTCAATTCAATCAATTCAATTCAATTAAACATTGACAGAGTATTAATATGTTTATACTGTCGCGAATACAGGTAAAACACTAATCCTGATGGCTGAAACATATAAAACTTTGTTTCTTTAGGTATGGTAATTATTTTTCTGTATGTAGTTCTAAAGAAACAACCTCATAGTAACCATGGTAACGTGTAAACAATTTATAATACATCAAGAGGTCGGCCTATAGTATGGATTGACATGTGTTGCGTTTGTTCCATGTGTTTTCTTTGCTATGTTCCAAGTGTGAAAGGATTCAACAATACCAAATTAAAATCTTGATTGAAAAATGTTCTCTTTGTTATCACTCTTGATATAAATTATGTTTAAAAAACAAGTTTAAATGTGAATTTCATGGTATCCATTTATTAATTTTGAGTACGTAAAACAATATCGCTATCGCGCTAAAATATACGTTTAAAAGATCTCACAGATGTTGGCATAAATCTCCAATTCCCAGATTGAGGTCCTGAAAATATCACATGAATACCCAACATTTTATCTTTAGACAATAGGGCTGATCCGGGTCTAACATATTGCAATACGTTAAGATAAGATATATATGAGGAGGCTTAGACATCGGGCTATCCTATTTGCAACCCTTACACGTCAGGTCAATGATGTTTTCTAAAGCGTTGCAATGGACTGTAGTCGATCTGGCAGAGTAATTTGTAATAGTAGACATACATTTGTAAAAAACGAAAACTACTACATTTGTTAACCTCACACGCTTTCAATTCATGTGCAAGTTCGGCAAGGTTAATCACCTCAAACACAGTATCCCACAAGTAGCTGACTAATTCATGAACACAGCGATACTAACTTTATGCATCTGTGGCCAGTATTACACTTCAATTTTTATTAGGCCTACACGGCAATTGCAGCACACGTAGTCGATCAAAACTTTTCGAAAACGCTAGTCACCACGCACTTTTCACGAAATCATAACATGGCTTCTGGGAGTGCAATAAAGCCAAGACTTATATCTCGTAATACACTGGTGTATTACAGATGCAAATGAGGACCGAATCACTGTGTTTATATACAGTGAAACATTTAGTAATGTTAGTAACGTTAAATGTGGTGTAAGGTGTCGCATTATTTGTAGGGCGAACGCAGTTACAGCCGCGTAACGTAGCGACGTCATGTAAACAACAAAACGACGTCATGGTTTGTCTTACAAATTGCCGCTGTATATATGGAAAATTGATAACATTAAAGTGAAACTATCACGTCCTATGTGTATTATGTGATAAATAGAATCTTTCATTCGTGACTGTGTAATATTGACTTTAATAAACTCGTTGTAAAAAGATAGGATACTCGGCAAGAGCCTCGTATCCTATCATTTTATCCAACTCGTTTATTAAAATCAATAATACACAGTCACTCTTGTAAGATCCTCTGTATATGATCTGTATAAGACAACGTGTACTTCGTATCTTAGCTTAATGTTCAATCTAAAATCACGTTTATGATAACACAAATGTACAAACTCGTTCAAAACTGGAAACGTCATGCATTTATGCGCATAAAATAAACTTGACAAAAAAAATTGTTTTTTATTTACAGTTTAATTCCAAAATAAAATTGGAACATTGATAAGAAATAACACACCTATTATAAATTTGTAAAATTATAGTTCATATATAGCGTATTTTATTCGACTTTCTTCAGTGGTCGCCTTAATCATGTTAATGAAAGTATCAGTCTGTTTAACCGTTTTTCTCACAAACACTTTCAAATAAACTAGATGACGTCACGTTCTTTACGGCTTAATGTCACATGACTGGATTTACGACGGGATATACACTATGTAGTAGTCGCACATTTTTGAACGACAACCAATCGGATTGTAGGATTTTGCCAAGTGCGTTAGAATACATTATTTATCTAACACAGTGACATCATATACAGCAGGCATGTGTACGATTCATCATGTTTGCCAACTAGTTTATTTATTATATCATTTGACATCATCACAATAATGGACCTGTGAATCATCAATAGCATTTGTTTATGTTCTGGAATCGGTGTTTACCGTTGATTCTCAACTGACTTTAGCCATGTTTAAATCTTGTGTGATAATGATATTAACGTCTTGTATTTTGAGTGTAAATTTGTGCATCTTCGTTTGCTAATCTGCTTGATTTTAAAACACCACTTTGAATTCATTTCACTTAAATTATGCCAAAACAGTTGTATTCGTTATATATCCTGAACATGAAAGTAGATATAAAAGTCGAACTGAAAAATATAGCATTCACAGCACACAGTAAAGCAAACACACGAATATAAAACAAAGTATGCGAGTCACCACAAACATACAAGGTTGACAATAGTCAGAAAATAAAACACTACTGATTACATAGTGTCATCTCTTCATGCCCTGATGTGAAATTTATAATATTAATAATTCATAATAGGAAATATAACATTCACTAAACCCAATTGACCAAATCAAGCATTCACAACAAACAACAATACCATGGGTACATACTTATTTAAAAGTAGAGTACGGGGCTCAAATTTTATAAAACGTTCAATCATAGGGATACCGCATTGGAACGGTCAGTGGCAAAAACAGCCGCCTTAGTTTAAACTAGGTTCAAGGGTTAGTTATTTAAACACGAATTACCATTTGACATATGTTCAGTGATCGTTATCCATTACGTGGTCCTAGTATTAACGTTCATACCCCATCCAACCCCTTCTCCAAGAAGTGAAAACGGGGTTGGCTGGGGTATGAAATAAAACCTTAAAAAGTTTGCATAATGTAACATTAAAACATTTAATAGGTAATATTAAACAGGTTATCTCATTTTTTTCAGTAAAAATGTTTTTAAACGTGTTTTATTTTTGAAATATTCGTTATAAAATCCTGCTTATATAAGCTTTCCCATCTCTTAATGGAATTAACGCGGAACCACGTAATACAATACAATTGTTATAGTGGCATTATTAGGGTCTGGTGCAATGTATGACATTCAGTCGCTACTATGTCTTACAATGAACTGATTCGTTTTCAATATTTAAAGCTGAAGCATGTTCATGTACATATAGCTGTATATCTGGGCGTGTAACTAAAACAATTAGGCGGGTTTTTTCGCATGTTTCACTACAAAATTCACGCTGGTAAAACATGACCATACACCCGTATATGAGGGGAGAAATTTATACCATGGCATGTCTAATCAGTCGTTTGCTGTAGCAACATCAATATCAAAAACATCACAGATCTTAATCTTTAAAAAATACTTCGCTCAACACGGGATTCGAACTCAACACCTCCGATTGACAATCACTATACCTCTTCATTAGACCACAGAGCCAACCGATAATCTACTTTTTATTGTAACTTTACAATTGTTTGATAATCTACTTGCGTCTTATCTAGTACGTTTCGCGGAATTTACGTTCTGAGTCGGACCAATTTGGATTGTGTTCAGTGCATGTCAGAGACAAGTCGTTGAACGTGTGGATTACTGAAAAAACGTGTTGGGACCTAGCAAACCTTCGTAATTTACAATCGGAGCGATGGAGGTTGAATCGGAGGTTCAACGCCTGCTTCGTTTTCCCCACTGGTTTGACTTTAAAAGGGAAGAAAATGCACATAACGGTGACTGCGTAATATGTACTTCCAGCTGATAACGACACTTACATAGATTTGAATATATCATTATATTATATGTACAGGTATCCGAGTAGATAAGTTTACATAGACATATTTATTTACAAATCAATGTTCATTTATTCAGCATAGTGTGCTAAATTTGATTCTATTCCTGGACCATTGATCTGTGATTGCGTAATTCCCCTATGCAATAATCTTCCGAATACTTCGTCAACTGTTTTATTTTAAGCCCAGGTCACACCTACACGTTCTTGGCTACGTTCTGCCACGTTCTATACCGATCGTCCCCGTTCTAATAGATCGTGGGAGAACGTGAGACTAGATAATCCTAGCTCTACCGTGGCTGGTCGTAGTATCGTCGTGATAGAACGTGTCATTACTGTCGCGTTCTACTAAGATCTGCTACGTCCACGCACGATTTCCACCACGTTCTTACTACGGAAGCACTACGACGAGCCCAGAGTTACGACGATCTACTACGCATTCACACGTTCTATTAAAAGTCACACGTTCTGACACGTCCATTTTGAACGGTTTAAAATGAACGTGTCCACCCCCCGACCTACCACGTGTTGACAAGAGTTGACAGGATCATTCAAGTTCAGCTACGATACGATTCACGTTCTCTCACGAGTAGCCACGTTCAATTAGCAAATATCATCTATTACGCTCATGCAATTTCAATGTGAATTGCTGCACGATCATCTGCCAGCTGTATAAGTGATTTCTATCTGAACAATTCAAACCCATGTTGTGAGTTCATGGACAGTCGTCTTCGTAACCAAGACTTATTAAAATATTAATCTGTAGAATTTCAAGATGTGCATGTACATGACAGAAATCAAACTAATTCGTCATTACAGACTACACTTATGAAGAGCAGTTGTATTAATAATAAAACGGATTTCAGAATTATAGTGTTTGTATAGATCGTGTCCGGAAAAACAAACCTATTTTCGTCATATAAATAGCTAAATTATATATCTTGTTGACGTTGCAACCAATTTGTGTCTGTATTATGTTTCAGTTTAGCTTAATTGTTCAAATCCGATAATATATAAACCTACCTCCTCTTTGATCAGTTGGAATACAAGCAGCTTTATTGTGCTGATGTTTAACGAGAGAGGATGTATAATGAGCGGCAAATCCGACATAATAAATAACTACGCGCGCTATTTACTTGACAATTTAAGACGCGCGCATGCTGAACTAGTAGATCACTGGACACCGGATGTACAACAAGCCAATACGAAAATAGTTATCACGACTTGTTACGGAATCATCGCAGTTTGAGGGAAGAAATCGGAATTCGCTGTATATTAAATTTAACGTTGAAGTTGTTTTCCGAACATGAATTCTTATAACTAAGAAATTTACGTGTTCAAGCTTGATATTTTAAAAAGACACATATGGTGAATTTTGGAAAAAAAGAAAAACATAGATGCTACAAATCTCTCATACCGTAATTTCAAAATTCAAACTGTATAAAAGGAAGTAATATATATATACATATATAGCTTAAATACGTGTAGTTGACGTATTAGGAGTGCGAGCAATGGACGTGTTCATACATGGAAGGTATTTCTCATTTTTTTAACTTGTCTTGGTTGAATTTGATTACACATATTATTTGCATTAAGCAGTACGTTATACTCATTACTTGTACATTACATTAACCGAATCATTATTATTTTCAATAATTGATGGCTGTTGAAATTGAATGCATAACAAATATAATCAATTTATTATTTCATAACTTTAAATCTCAAATGGTTAAACACGTGACCGACGGTTTTGTGAAATAAATACTGTCACAGTAGTTGGTACTATTTGTATGAGATATGTTTAGTTCATATTTTTATATACATTCAGAAACCTTTTTTGTCTCAACATTAAAGCACATGGCTTCTCTATTACGCACAAACCTGAATTCTCCTAGACAAAAACGTTGATTATATTTAGATAACCATGTTTACCAGAGAAATAAGACAATTATATACTTCTTAATTTAAGGCCATTTGTACAGATTCTCAACCTAATATTCTAACACGAAAACTCGAAAAACAGTCTGTAGAATGGAACGAGTGTAAGATTATTTAGCTGTGCATGTATAAGGTTATTTTCCAAACCGTTGTCCTATCAATTAAAAGTATCGGTGTAAATACAATGTATTGCTATATTTCAACGATTGTGACCATAACTCAGGCAGAGGCAAATTGCACTTTATTTGTCCATATAGTTGTGCACACATTTTACAGACATATTATGTGCCATTAGTTAGCAATATATACATGTATGTCTGTCTTTCAAGTTTTTTCTGAGACACATTCATTTGTATTCTGTATCGCATACTTTTGTAAAGTCACTGAGTACCTTCTTTGTGACTTTTGATTTTTTTGTATTTATATATACACGAGCGCTTATATTGCCTATTAATGCTGCCTTATTGGTTAGAGAATAGTTCATGGTGGGGATTTCTTTTTTTACACTGTCTCAGTTTTATTGGGATGACAGTAGGGTAATTGAGAGGTTTGGTTGCCCTTAGAATGTGGTTTAAACCCTAGCGGTCTTTTTTGCCTATGACCGTTCCAAGGCGGTAGCCCTGTTGTTAACCTTTTGTGTTTGCGAAGTCATATGCATTTATTCCTTATTAACATTGCCATTCATGTTTGTCTTTTTTAGTGTTTTTGGGTTTACTATGTTCTGTGAAACCTGTTCGACGCTTATACTTATACTTATTTCTGGAAGTGTAATAAAAGCCATAACGTACAGGCTATGGTATAATTATGCACTTGAAAATTATCACCGTGATGTCCACGGTAAAACAGTAAGACCATTTGTGTTTGAATCCTATACGCATAGACGTACCTTAACAGTTTTCATATAATTTACTAGAATCTCATTTTATAAAATGCATGTAAATAACGTTAAATGTATCGAATTACGTTAGATGAAACGCGTTTCAGAATTTAAACATGATTTCTCTTAATTATAAAATAGCGCGGTGTAAAACAATACAGTGAAATTGTAACTTGTTTTTTATTGTGGTAAAATAATGTAATTTATATTCCTGATATATAACTGTATTTAAATTTATTTGTTCTTTGGATGAAAATATAATACTGAAGCGTCAGTTAACTACCGTTAAAGATGGAATGATGAGCTTTCTATTGTTTTATCCGACTAAAAAAACTGTATAAATACCGTCACAGTTATTCTAAAATCATTATTTTTTCAAAGCTTTGAAAGAGACACAAAAAAACTGTTTGTTCGTTTGTTTTTTTATAGTCTAGTTAAAATTTGTTTTTAAAACTGAACGTACCTACAAGAAGCGTTCATTGTATTTAGGAAAGTAAACCATGTTTACTAGAGAAATTAGAAAAAATATATACTTCTTAAGGGCATTCGAACAGATTCTTAACCTAATATGCTAACATACGACACATACGAAATATTGCAGTCTCGGTTTGATTGAGACTGTTCATGAGCGGTAGTGAAATATGCTAGCTACCGCTCACGCCCTCTAGCCCCACTCGGAAAATAGGCTGTAGAGTGGGTAGTTCAGACACAAACAGCGCATGTTTATGCACTATTATTTGACTGTATAAGGTTATTTTCCAAACCATTGTCCTATCCAATGTGCGAATAACTCGTACCATCACTATAATTCGTAGCATTGACAATTTAGTCCGGAATGTTTGCATATACTCTATCAACTGCTGCAGTGTCATGCAATATACGAAGTTTCATTGACAATATTATTCTAACAGATTGTTTTGCCATACTTGTCGATGGTTTAACGCAACACTAATTTGACTACATACATAAGACGATACAACAGCGTTGCATAAAATGCTCATTATGAATTAATAGTTGTCAACAGCTTCACCAACTCAGATACAATTAGTTCCAATTACTTCACTTTCCAATTATTTGACTAATATATTTTGCTAATTAAAGACACGCGCATGCTAAAGTAGTATCTGTACGACGTTTTTCACTGGACACGTGACGTACAACAAGCCTATACGAATACATGGGACTTGTTACGGAATCAACGAAGTTTGATAGAAGAATTCGGAATTCGCTATAATTTATATAACAGTTGTTGAAGTTTTTTTTCCAAACTTGAGCATTCTTATAACTAAAAAGTATTATGTGCTCAAGCTAGATATTTTGGTAAGACACATATGATGGAGTTTGAAAAAGAAAAACATAGATGTTACAAATCCATAATAGCGTATTTTCAAAATTCAAAAAGCATAAAGGAAATAAAATATATAGCTTAAACACATGTAGTTGCCGTATTAGGAGTGCGAGCAAAACGTGTTCATGCATGGGAGGTATTTTTATTTTAACTTGTTTTGGTTAAATGCACGTAGTATTTGCATTAAGCATTGCATCACACACCTCACCTGGCCTAATATTCATCAAACTTTTGAGCACAAGAATCGGACTCGACTCAAAATCTCAAATTGTTTAATTCCAGATAAAAGCAATTTTACAAGTCATATTACTATATTTACTTACAGAAACAAGTAATGTTAAAGGTAATTTAATAGAAAATGTCTAAAAATCACACTTCTTACCCATATTTTTGTGTTGATAGGGTTTACAAAATTGAGATTTTGAGTCTGAGTCTGATTCTTGTGCTCAAAAGTTTGATGAATTTAGGCCCTGTACAAGGCTATATAAGTCTATTTTCCAAACATTTGGCCTACCATTGGTCTCCAATTAAAATAACACAAATGTGCGAAACACGTAGCCATCAATATTGACCATTTAGCATGTTTAGTCCAGAATGATGCAGTGTCATGCAAGGTACGAAGTGTGTATTTTTATAACCGATTTTTATTCTCTACCTGTCGATGAAGGGTCACTTTGAATTACGTGTCTTCTGTTGTCAACAGTTTAACCAGTTCAGATAAATGTAATGACAGTTACTGTACTTTCCAACTGAAAATAGCATGGATGTTAACTTCCAACTGAAAATAGCATGTAGCATGGATGTTAACTTCCCACTGAAAATAGCATGGATGTTAACTTCCAACTGAAAATAGCATGGATGTTAACTTCCAACTGAAAATAGCATGAATGTTAACTTCCAACTGAAAATAGCATGGATGTTAACTTCCAACTGAAAATAGCATGGATGTTAACTTTCAATTGAAAATAGAATGGATGTTAAATTCCAACTGAAAATAGCATGGATGTTAACTTCCAACTGAAAATAGCATGGATGAACTTCCAACTGAAAATAGCATGGATGTTAACTTCCAACTGAAAATAGCATGGATGAACTTCCAACTGAAAATAGCATGGATGTTAACTTCCAACTGAAAATAGCATGGATGTTAACTTTCAACTGAAAATAGCATGAATGTTAACTTCCAACTGAAAATAGCATGGATGTTAACTTCCAAAACTGAAAATAGCATGAATGTTAACTTCCAACTGAAAATAGCATGGATGTTAACTTCCAACTGAAAATAGCATGCATGTAAACGGGTGTGATGTGCGAATTATAGCCATTCTGAAAAGCCGATACAGTTTAATATCCAGGTTTGACAATTGTAACGTCGGTTTAGTTATCCAGGGGTAGTGCGTTCTATCCCGCCAGGACCAAATTTGGATTGTTTTTCGAAATAGTTAAAAATAATTTACACCTGACCAGCCGTTCGGAAGAGACTTGCGCTAGTTATCAAACGCATGCTCTATACTCTATTGGTTTGTTTAATTCCTAAAATGCCTGCACGCTTATGTTTTTAAATTGTATACATGTGAGCTAAATACTAGTTTCCTTCCGTTTTAAAAACCGTTAGGTGTCATCAAACATCTGTCTCCTGTGACATTCCTTTTTTGCTAAAGCTCCAATACATATTGCATTTATGAACATATTTTATCAAATAAATTGTGCAGCAACGGCAAATACTTTCCTAACACGTTTGCCAAAACACTTTACAGTTTAAAAAAAGTTCACCACACCCCGGCTTCCCATTGTTTTCGTTGTTTTAAAAATTAACGATATAAGACATTTCCATGTCATTTAAACAACTTCGTAAGCTGATTCAGACATCTAAGCTTTTCAAAAATAGAATAGGAAAATTAAAAGTTCTTTTTTTGCAGGTAACAATATAAACGACACATTATGCATGCATTATTACAAAGAAAATAAAAAATACAAGTATACGCCGCGAATATGGGAAATAAAATACTAGTTGTTTTCTTTATTCCTTATTCAATTTGAATTGCGTAATGATACCGATGTTTGTGCTTAGTTCTTATACATCTATCAAATTAATGAATTATGAAATTAGTTGACTAAATCAGTTGTGCAGCAATGAAAGAATATGAAAGGAACATTTGGAAAGCGCCGAACGCGACACATATAAAACTATTACAGTTTCGCTTTGATTGAGACTGTTCATGAACGATAGTAGTAAGTTCACGCCCTCTAGCCCCGGGTTGAGCAGAACTCAGATCTTCGATAAATATCTAAAGAAGTTGCTTTAAATTTTCAGCGTGATTTGCGACTTGGAAAATATAGAAGATTTGATAAATTAAAACTGCATTACAGTAACATTGCATCTCTGCGATTGATTTAATTGTTCAATTACAGCCTCAATTTACTGCTGATTATATAAAAAACATAGAAGGACAATTTCAACCATTGTTTGATATGAAAGAGTAGTTATCGCCACCTCCATTTAAACGAATCGGAGATTTTATATCCCAGCAAGACACACATATTGATATCAGTGGACATGTTGAATTCTGCCCTCGTAAAAACACAAAAATGCTGATTTTCTACGACGGCTGGAAAGCATTGGGTCAATTTCAATTCATGAAAAAACGTTTACTAATACACCTTATAACGTTCAAGATCTTGGAGAAGTTGATCCTTACATTTTCAATGTGCTATGTGACTTGGAAAATATACAAGATTTGATGAATTATAACTGTCATACATTACATTGCTTCACTGCGCTTGAGGTAATTGTTAAAATGCAGCATCAATTTGTTGCTGAACTGGCAGGAAGCTGAGGACATGACAAATCGAAATTACCACGGTATGTCTATGGTCTTAGAGGAATACTTCGAGTCTGACATACAGTAGTGATTTAAAGTTCTCCAGTCATGTTTTGTTTCATAAACATGTTGATGTTTATTTAAATCGAAATCAATACGCAACAATAGATATTTACAAGTCACACATTGAAATATCTTTGAAAAGTGAGACTTAGTTTTTATTTGATGACGTAGAAAACTTAGAACAGTTAAATTAATACACAGGTAAATGTATTTATCAATTATCTGACAATAGATGTGCTGCTATACAATTCAGATTTACCTCATTTCCCCGTGCAGTCAGGCAGTATTAAAAGTACTATCTACGTCATGCAAATAATACTTATTTTTACATACAGCTTAGTAGCGGTTTTAAATATATATTTCTCTCCGGGACGATCAAGAAATGTTCATATGATGTTTAAGAGTTAAATTTGTTAATTGATAATACTACAAAATGAGTGGCCATTCATCTTTAAGATCATTCTCAGTTTATGCAGTATATTGAAAGCAAATGTGTTTGACCTATTTTACAATGACGCAATCACTAAACCTTCAGAGTACTAACACAGTTCAACAGTTCAAGTTTAAAACAAAGACGAGCGTTTAATTTGATTTGTAATTTAATAACACTCTGTTCCATAACCAATTTGAGGGTTCAGATTACATTATGTCTCATGAACATTTTGAGGAATACACTTTGTCCATGCATGCATCTGTCGAACGAGTTTTGGGTCCATATTCCGGAAGCTTCTTAGCATTAACTTATCTAATGTCACATTTTATCAAGTTTTTAAACACCCTTTTCTATCGATTTAAGACGTTTTCTTAATGTTGTAATAAGGTTATGGATAAATAAAACCTACAACTAAATATTTATCTTAAAATAGATGATTTGTAGTATCCCTGAGAGGTTAATGACGATATTTAAAAATATGTAAAAATCTTAAGTTTTTACTTAAGTAATAATTTCTACTTAAGATGCTTTATGAATACGGACCCTGGAGTCATAACTGTTTACATAATTGTAGATAATTCACACAACTGTAACATTTTACATACTCAGAACGTAATAGTTACCACAGTATGCCCAAGTGCTATACCACATTATTCCCAAGTAATATAAAACATCCTCTTTTTCTTTTTTCTTTTCTATTTTTTCTAATTTTTTTCTTTCTTTCTTTTTTCTTTACTTCTATTTTCCTTTCTTTCTTCTTTCTTTTTTCTTTCTTTCTTCTTTCTTTTTTTCTTCTTTCTTTCTTTCTTTCTTTCTTTTTCTTTATTTCTTTCTTTTCTTTCTTCTTTCTTTCTTTTTTTCACATTTCTTTCTTTCTTATTTTCTTTCTTTCTTTCTTTCTTTCTTTCTTTCTCTTTCTTTCTTTCTTTCTTTCTTTCTTTCTTTCTTTATTTCTTCTTTTTTTCTTTCTTTCTTTCTTCCTCTCTTAATAATTTAGTAAATACTTTTTGACAAAATCAAGAAACCTATTTTCCCAAAATGTAGAAGCGAACATCCATAAAAATGTCATGTTATAAGACACAACCATAGCAGCGCCATGTATTTGTCTGTGTGCCTTCATATCTGTCTGTGTCAGCCTGTCTGTCTGTAACCGTCTATACACGCACACTGTTGGCTAATACGGTCGTATTTACCAGCATTAGGCGCTGTCCATTTTATTTTACAGGACGGAGGAGGTTCTTAGATTTCCTTTTTTTTTCGGTTCTTTTGCAAGTTTGAATTTCTCCAAATGGAAGTGAATTTCCAGTAGTTAGAACAGGTTTGGTCCGATTTTTTTTCTAGTAGACGCCAATTTGTATTCACAAGCCAGAGCCGATTAGTAATCGTTGATGTTTTGTCGTACACAGGGGAAATGCTGAGTGTTCACGTTTTTTAAATACATTTTAATTTACTACCAATGACAAAAGTTGTCGTTTCAACATTTTTACTATCAATTTACTATCATACGAAATCTATTTGTTTCCCCTATATTGCCAGAATTCATTCGATTGGTTTTAACTATATTATATCTTATTCTCTAAATGCTAACAGTGAGTGTGATCTTGACAAATAGTAGTTATATTATCATAGCTCGTACGACTTTATGTTCCCTACCTCCCAAGAGCTCTGACGCGGCCTATAGTAGACGTGGTATAGGGAATATACTAGGTAAAATGCAGCATGCATTTGCCGACGAGGTTTCTGACGAGATCACGGAATTCTTTCATACAGCCAGCCGCATGTCCTTTTTCTAAACCTTACATGCATACAACTCACCAAAGAGAGGATATCACGCCTATCTAATATTTTTAACGACTGTGTTCAAACATGCTTTTCTTGAATCCTTGTTTTGCTCTCAAAGTAATC